>FIZR01016628.1:0-33148 GCA_900060175.1 Ferrisia virgata
CGTTGTTAGTGTCTCGAAACACTGCTGATTACGAATCTTCAAAAAATCTTCGTTAATTTTGATTAATTTGTTGATAAACTGGTTCTGTTCAAAACCAGTTCCACTGCGATATTTTTCATTTTCAGTGTATCCAAAAATAGTACAGCAATTTTCACGAAAATTCGACTAGATTTGCACAATTAGACCGGTTCATCTTGAAACCAGTTCATCTTTGTCAATTTTCATGTTCATATTTGTGTTGTACACGTTAAAAAACAGCTGTGTACGAATTTATTATTAAAATGCGAATATATTTGGAAAATGAAACCGGTTCGTTGTCGCCAATTTTTACGATTATATTCGTTTTCTGTCCTCTAAAAACCAGCTGTATACCGATTTTTACAAAAATCCGAGATGAAGTCGTTTTGGTAGAAAAAGCAAGGTACAATGTATATATTTCGTTCAAATTTTGGTCTTGTCGTTTTCTAAAATTCGAAGAAATAGTCAATGCTATGAAATGGAAATTAATTCACTTTTTCAGCTGCGCCGTTCGAATTGTAAAATGAATTAACACGTGTGGAATAGATATTTCTACGTGTATACTTCACATACGAGTAGGTAGCTAGGTACATAGGTAAGGTATACGGGTACGTCTGCGTAGGTATACGTAAGAATAAACAATAAACGTAAATTCAATGCTTAAGATGATATTTCATTATTCGTTTAATTAGCAGTAAAGTTGAGTTCACTCGTCACCTTGAAGCGGTACCTATAACTTACTCTTCTTCTGTACCTAGCTACGAGCACATTGGGAACTCGACTCGACGATCGGAGACTGTTCGCATTTCGTCTTTCCACGTTATGCTATCCAGATAACGTATTACGAACGTGTTGTGAAATTAGTCAGAGAACAGCTTGCCTTCTGACGTTGTGAAAACTCGCGATTCTGATCTGTTTTCGGTAACAGAATAACAAGTTTTGTCGATTTCGTCGACTTTTGTACCACTACTGGTAGTGTGAACGCCAGCAGCTCGATATAAGGAACCCATAATAATAACAACGCCTTTCAATTTCCGCGTCCAAGCAGCTAATTTCAGCGCAGTGTTATGCCACCGCGTCGTTTTATTTTAAAAGCTCTCGAAAACGATTAAATTAACGACTAAATTACACACGCTTTGCCAACTTTTTATTCAATTACACGTTATAAGTATAAAACTCCAATTTCGCCACATTTCGTTCCTCGGTCTAGGCGACGCGACTCTCGTATTCGGCGCACGCTATATACGACGACGAAGACGCCAAAAGTTGCATATACGAGTACTGTATACTCTCTCTCTCGTACTCGTAGCATACGTATTCCAGCAGCGAAATAATATAAATGGTAAAGCGATCTTAATTAATTCGTTTAACCGGCTTCCTTCAAGTTAGTCTTGTTCAAAGTTTAGTTTCCGGCCAAACTTTCAACTGTATAGTATATACAATGGTAGTATTTTGACTATACGACCGAAAACAAAATCATCTCACGTTACTTACTTCTTGGCATCGACCTAAAAATAATTACTTGGATAAGATTTCCTTTCAACTGTTCTCTAGCTCTATATACTTAATACAATAACTTTTAATATCTCTTTCTTGTTCTCCATCACTTTTGTGTAGGGATACACTTCAAAGACCAACGTGCGCCCATTGTCGTTAATTTGCAACGATTATACGTATACTTACTTGCCAGTAGACCACATTATGGATACAATGATCTTAAATATACTTACGTATCGTTTCATGGTTCCAACTTCGTATCTAAAATATCTGACATCTTATCTGCGGGTTTACTTATTTACCTGTGCGATTTACCCGCTCGTATCACGTGGATTAACTTTATGGTTTATATTTGTAGATATGTGGGTGGTGTTTATTGCTGTCACAAATAATGTTTTTTTTTTTTTTTTTTTTTTTTTTTTTTTATGAAAAAGAGAAGCGTTTAAAAATGGATAAAGTCGATCGTCCACTTCCACACGTGGAGAGCATGTCGTAAAAAATCCGTAAATAAATTTTCAGCCGTCGAAGTTGGCTTCAAAAAATTTTCGAACATCCAAAAATTTATTCAGCATGATTAAAAGTGTGTTTTAAAGCTTACCTATTGGTAATTATGGTAAAATTGTTGATAGTTTTCTCAAATTTTGAAGTTTTTCGAATTGAAAAAAATTTCCATTTTAGCTGTGTTTATAAATGGAAAAGAAAATAACGCTTTGCCTTGCTTTTGCAGTCTTATTTTCGTGCAATATTGAAGTTTTGTTGATTGTTATTTTTATGATGGTGTGGAAAAGTGGAAAAAAGCGATGTTATTTTTAAAAATATTCAAGCGGATGGCTTGAGGTAGATTTTGCAGTGAATAATTGAGACCTCGAAAATGTCCACAGTATGTACATTAGGACGTTTTAATTTTAGATTTTTTTCGAAAATTGGAGAGTAGTTATGAAAAAAAGTTGCGAAATAACGTTAAATGGATGTGGTTAAAATTTGGGGTCTCCAACTTGAACCCCCCCCTCCCCTCCCCTATTTTTTAATTTAAAATTCATATGAAAAATAAAAAAAAATTCTTTCGATTTTTTTGGCACTAACGTGACTACATAAGACCAAAAAAAAAACTTATTGAGATCTTTTTTAATTTTCAGTGGTTCCAAAATTCTGTTTAAGAAAAAATCTGTTACCTTGAATTTTTTCCAGATAATGGAGTAAAAAATCAAAATATTCGATTTTTTCATTTTTAAACATGTTTTTAAGACCCCTGAAAAGCAAAAAAATCAGCGAAAAATTTTTTTGGCTTCGTGTGAATCTGCTATGACTCTTAAATACCAAATAAATCAGATTTTTTTTTCGATTTTTCATGTGAACTTCGAAATTTTGAACTAGAGGGGGGGGGGATTAAGGGTCCAGTTGGAGCCCTAAATTTTTTCCACGTTGATTAAACGTCATTTCGCAACTTTTTTATTTTAGCCTTGCTCCAACTTTCGAAAAAAAAACCTAAAATTGAAACGTCTTAGTGTACATCTACTACATCTGAATTCAAAAGGTCAACCTCTTAGCTCCATTTGGAGGGTGAGGATAGGTGGAATAAAATCGTATACTGGCACAAACCACCCAACAAATATATTCATCAAGATCGTTTCAGGATACTACGGGACTGATAAGTCTTACCCCCCTCCTCTTCCCCCAAAAGGCAAGTCTGGGGCAACTGCTAAATCTACATTCAAAAATTTAGCCTCTAGCTTAGCTTCTTGGGTAAAGATCCAAAGAAGGGGAGATATGTGAAGAACCAACATTTTTCAAAGTCAGAAAGGGGGCAAAACCACATATATCCCATATAAGTTGGCGTAGAAGGTTTTAAAAACGAATAGTTTTTGTAACTGCGCCTTTGCACCCCTTCACTAATTTTGATTCTAACGGATTTTTTACTCGAGGTGATTTGATTTTTGCCTTCGGTAAAGAATATAAAAATTTATGAATTAAAAGAATGGATATCTCACATGCCTAAAAATGGCTTGTATGGTCTGTTATATAGAAATTCAAAGCGAATTTTATTTATACTTTTCTTTCCTTTCCTCACTCCGCCCTACTTTAACCAACGTTGACAGTCTTGTTTTTTTGGCTGTATGACAGAGAAAATCAGGTTGAAAACAGGTACAATTTTTCTTGTTGGCCACTGACGTGAGACATTTCAGTTTTAGGTATTCTTTTGAAAGTTGGATGGACGTAGTGAAAAAATATTGCAAAGTGACGTCAAATGGACACCATGACTCTTGATTGGGGAGAGAGGAATCTCAAATTTTACGCAGGAAATCTAAAAAAATTCTTTTCTTGAATTTTTGGTATTGATAGGTTTCCTGTAAACCATCGTTCGATTTTTTCCATTTTTTAAACATGACTTTGCACCCCTTAAAAAGCTAAGAAAAAAGTTCTTCTACGATAAGATGGTGAAATCCGTTCTGTCACCGATTGGGATGAAACTCACCCAAAATGTTTGTTTTGATGTAAAATTACCCCCAAAAAAATGTTGACCCGTTCCTACCACCCTGGGCCGAGTAATATGGCCGTATATTTTCAAAATTTAATAGTTTTCATCTCCAAAGGGGGTGATCCAAAAAATTTCAAACTTATAGGACCACTTCGTTCGCAGATGGAAAATATTGAATTTTGAGTCGTGGTGGGGGGGAACGGGTCAAAAATTTTTTGGATGGTTTTTTAGCAAAACCAACATTTAGGGGTGAGTTTCATCTCAATCAGTGACAGGACGGATTTCCCTGTCTAATCGTAGGAGAGCCTTACAAAAACTTTCATGATTCTTTAATGTCAAAAAAAAATTGAACAGAATTTTTTTGGTTTCTTGTATGAATTTGCAAATTTTTAAGAAAATGGTGAAGTATAGAATTAAGTTATTTCGAAACGTTTTTACACTCCCACATAATATGGAAACAACCTATTGACCATCTTGAATTCATTATAGAACGCAATCGGTTGTTTTAATATGCCTGTACTATACCAAAAGCAAATTTCCAGATGCAAGAGTTGATTACATGATTGGTATTGGTTTGAGAATTGTGATAAAATATTAATTCGATCAGCAGATGTCAGAATGCTGAGAACATGGTCTGTTTTTTCAATCTGTAGAAGTATTGTTCAAATTTGGGGGTGGGAGTTTGCGGAGATTCTCTTGTTAGAACAAATTGATGATTTTTCAACTTCATGAACTCGCGGAGACGTATCATTGCTTCACTGCGATTTAGCTTTTCCCACTGCATAAAGTTTATATCTGCTTTGGGCTGAATTTCGCTGAATTAAATGTGTGAAAAATAAAGACCCAAGCAACGCTAGATCTGGTATATGGGCTCATCATCTCCGTAAATCATCCATTAGTGTATGTACACGTACTTTATACGTATATGATTTCAATCAGCTTTTTTCGATATTGTCATAACTATTATTAATATAACGTATCGTTATAGATGAACGATATCCGTTACTATATAACCGTACCCTATGCGATGTTTACAAAGGTCGAGAAAAAAAATTCATTTTCAACATTGAACCAGGTACTTAGTGGCGATGTTGTATCGAAAGAGTAATCCATCAACGGCCATTAGATTGCCACGCGTATTTCGTACAAAGACCCATGATGGGCTTCTATTGGTTGCGGCGATATGTATATAGGTGGTATGGCGTGAAGAATGTGTGACTTGCACATTTTCCAAATCAAAATGGCCACTGGAAAAGCGAATCTATTCTTCGAAAGAGTGAGAGAGTAAAAAGTAAAAGTGGGTACTTGACTGTGTACGCTTACACAGGAAAGAAGGGGGAAAAGGGAAGGGGATCGCGTGTATGTGTATTTGCTTCGCTTTTAGAACCCGTCAACATCGGCAAGCTCTTTCCAAACTAAAGATTTTCTTTTATTTTCATTCCATTGTAAACATAAAATTACAAATTAGGTACGCACGTGGCTTTTCCAATTGTTTGATGTACCTAATCCTTATGTATACCCAAGATTCCAACCCTCTCCTGTGGTGAAATTTTTCTACCCAGAAAATTTTACTAAATAAATAAAAAGCGAGTTGTTGTTGTTGTTGTGGTGGTGGTGTAGCACGTGATACTTGGTGGACGTTGTTGGTATATCTTCCTCGTTTCGTATGTTACGTGTATCTTTTTATTTCCTTTTTTGGATGAATTTTCTTTACTGTCACGTTATCGAAAGGTAAGCAAGCACAGGTTATTACGATACATCGACTTGTCACAGAATTAAGAAGAGGATATATGATATCGTACCTATAAATTTCATATAATCTCTGAAGCTTATTTACGTCAATGTCTTGCCATTTTTCATGTATGTATTTATATCATTTATTAACGTATGGGTTACCGAGAGTCTCGATACGCAAGTGGGAATATATTAAACTGATCGATATTCGTGTACTATAAATCTGCAGTATTAAGAGTTTTAGAGCAATTGGGGAAGAGAATGTTATAATTTTTTTTTTTTTTTTTTTTTTTTGTATAATTCACTTAAAGTCTCGAACCAAATGCTTCGCTCGAAGCGATTCTTCAATTTTAAGGATTTTTTTTTTTTACTAAAAATGTGGTGTGTATTTGATTTTATATTTATACTGTAAGTATAAAAGTTTATTTCTTTTACCTTGACCTTCATTTCGACGAAAAATAAGCGTTCATTTTCCTGGAACGTGTGTGCAAGATGAGAGTATGCTATATGCATGTAATACACATTCTATTCACCTTCATATTTTCCTGCGACATGACGATGAAGATGGGGAGAAAAAGCCTAGACTTTTATCTAATGCCTAGAAAAATAAATATCATCTTTCGGCCAAAATAAAAAGATAGGGGAAAAAATATAACGCGTCAAAGAAGCCAAGCCAACTTAAAATAGGTACCCTTCAAGAAGAAGCTGCGCTGCTGTGATGAAGGTTGTGTCGTGATGGGGGAGGGGGAGAGGACTGGAGAAAAACGGTGCGCGTAAAATGAAGAGCACTTACGTTAAGCAAAGTATAACCAACACATGATGCCAGCGGTTTTAACGAAATAATAAAAATATTCGATTTTTTCGCTTTATTCGACGTCGCGTCGTTAAACTTGGGCATAAACGATTCAATTTAAAAATCTCATTTCGATGAACTCTAATCAGCGGCCGCCCGAGCAGAAAGTATTAAAAAATCTTCATATATTTTTTTCTGTGTAATTTTTTATTTTTAATTTCACGTTGTTTCGAGTTTACTGGCGGGAAAAAAATAAGTAACAAGCAAAATTCGTCAAACAATTTGCTTCTTTGCTTTGGCCGTTTTTTTTTTTTTCTGCTCAGTCTTTTCTAGTTCTTAATAAATACGATTTAAAATTAAATCCCAGAAAAAGAACCCAAATCACGAAAAAGATTAAGTCTTTTAATTTATGTTTTTTGCCGTCGATTTTTTTTTCTCTTTAGTTTCTGCACGAGGCATTTTTTCGCTCAGTTTGCCGGGCAGCTATTCTGGTTATGTTTAACAAATGTATTAAAGTTCACACAACAATCGATAAACAATTTTCTTGAGACGGGTTCAAAAAAAAAAAAAAATAAAGGAAAAAAGAAAGTAGGTACCTACTGTCGATAAAACGAGACGAGAGCAAAGGCCAGCCAGGCGAACGAAAAAATGAACCAAATAACTGGATGGCTTTTAGCCAAAAAAAAGTCGATTTAAATGGAAATACCGATATCTCATCGACTTCCATAAATCCTTCTGCGTTGGTACGGGCCAAAATTCTCACCAGATGGGTTTACCAGCCTTACCTGAAATCTTTGCGGTGTTTTGTAACACCAGATGATAGCTTTGTTTAGGTTACCTTGTCCTTGTCGTGTGAACAAATAGGACGTAATCCAAGTGGATGGTAGGATCAAGCTCGATTCTATAATTTTATATGAGCGAAATGGAAAGTTATGATGTCTAAAGAAGGAAAAAAAAAGGTAATCTGATTGTCTCTTTTCCTTGTGAATGAGTACATGAGAGGTCTTGTGGTCTTGCGGTTTTCTATTTTTAGCCTGATTTTCTGCGTTACAGATATTGTAAAGGAAACAAGGTTACTACGCCTTATCTATCTGCTGCGTATGTGGGTCGGAGGGTATATTCCCAAAATTCCTTTTGGAGTCTTACAAAACGATTGAGCAAATTTTGAGCATGTCAGATATTTATTTGTATTTTATTTTTGCCCAAGACTAAACTCATGTACTCAACTCGGTATCGAACAGAGTCGTCCAGGTTCGGTCATTGAGCTTAGATTAACGCTGAAATAGATATACATGAGTGGGTATGACCTTGGTTCAAAATTCATTCGTGACATAATTTTGAGAAGGGTATCGGGGCAAAAATGGCCAAAATAGTTTGCTTTGAACCAGTCTATAGAGAATGAAAAGTTCTGTGATACACCCAATAATCAATCTTTTACGTCAATTAGGACGTAGTTATGGATATTTTTTGCCTTTTTCACCTTTAATATAAGCGATTCTGCCCCTCATAGACATGAGGAGTAATTAGACATTTTTTCTATGTCATATTGTCATTGAAAGCCAGGCTATTACAGCCTATGGACCTACGGAGAATGAGGGAGAATGTCAGCAAAATCGGTTTTGGAGTCCTAGAAGACCATTACGCCCATTTTTTGCCACGTCAGATATTAATTTTCATTTATTTTTATCCCCCCTCCCCCGAGCACAAAAAATTATTTACTCTGCTCGATACTGACCGAAATTGCTCCAATTCGGTAAATCAGCTCATTTCGACAGCGGATTAGATATATATAAGTGGGGATAACCTTGGATCAAAATTCATTTATACCCAGATTTGAGGGAGGGGATGCTAAGGGGCCAAAAACGCCAAGAATTGTCCTTTTTAAAACCAAATGATAGAGAGTCAAAAGTTGTATAATTTATTCGAAAATCAACCTCCCACGACAATTAGGAGGAAAGATATTAAGGTTTCTCCCCTTTTTGACCTTGAAAAAAGGCTGTTCCTCCCCTATCTCCCCACCAAATTGAGCAAAGAAGTTGAAATTTGTTATGTACATTCCTTTGAAGGCCGTAGATGTGCCTCTTTAGGGGTTTTGATTTCTCAGTCACATTGCACCTTCTCAAAGCTTTTTGAATTTGTTCCTCGCATAACTCTTCTCCCCCTTCCCATATTGAGCTAGAAACTTGAAATTCGGTATGTACATTCAGTAAGGTTCCTAGATGTGCCTTTTGGTAGTTTCAGCATTATAGTCCCTTTCATCCATTCCTATTCTTAATACTGATTAGCAATTTTTAATTCTTGTAATCACAATATGTCATGAAAATTAGGCTGAGCTTTTTTTTGTAGAGAATTTCATGCGCGAATGAATAACTCGCTAACCTAATTCAGCGACTTTCTCTTGAGAAAACCGTGAGGCATAGGAATTTTTGATAATTTTTTTTCTGTTTCTGGTAGTCTCTGACTGAAACTTTGAGGTCTGCAGACGAGTTGTAGTAATATAATTTACTATTGAATTATACTATTTTGGATCACAGTAAAAGGCCATGAAAAAAACAAATTTTTGAAATTTTATTGCACTTCAAAGAAATAGCATTGCAAACGATGCTCGTTCAGCCTGATTTTCGTGCAAGGAAGCTGAAAATTCATACCCTCCCCCCTCCTATGACCTCTACCAAGTCTACGTAAACGATGCTTTTTCAGTCTGATTTTCGTGCAAGGAGGCTGAGAATCCATACCCCCCCCCCCCCCCCCCCGAAAGCTCATCTATGACCCCTACCAAGTCTACGCAAACGATACTTTTTCAGCCTGATTTTCGTGCAAGGAGGCTGAAAATCCTTAACCCTCCGAAAGCGCATCTATGACCCCTACCAAGTCTACATACCAAATTTTAACTTCCTAGCTGAATTTGGAGGGGAGATGGGGAGAAACAGCCATTATTCAAAGTCAAAAAAGAGAAAACCCGGCATATCGTTCCTCCTGATTGGTGTAGAAGACTGATTTTTGAATATTTTATACAGTTTTGGTCTGTCTATCGATTGGCTCAAAAAGTAACAATTTTTTACGATTTTAGCCCATTAGCAGCCCTCCATCCAAATTTGAGAATAACTAAATTCTGACCGAGGTGATCCCCACTCCAGAATATGAAATCCGCCGACGATCGAAGCGTATTCCCCAAATTTGGCCTATTTTGATCAGTATTGAGCCGAGCAAATGATTTTGAGTTGTAGTATGGAGGGGGTGAATTAAAAAAGAAAATACTTATCTGAAATGGCGAAAAATGGTGGTAATGGTCTTTTAGGATTCCATAACGAAATTTGTTGATATCTCCCCCTCCCCCCTCTCACCATAGGTCGATAGATCGTAATAGCCTGGTTTTCGTTGATAATATGACATCGAAAATCAGACTAACAACAGATGCGGGTTTCAGGTTGGTAGTTTGGTGATTTTGAAAATTGCTGCACTTGGCCCCTTAACTCTACCGTTACATTTTTCATGAAGTACTCCTGGATTATAAATTATCAGCTCTTTTTTTCACGGTTCTTGGGATTTAAAAAATTTTAAAAATTTCACACTTGAAACTTGCAGGGGATGCAGTTCCATAGTCGTTTTATATCTTGCAAAAATGCAAATTATTTTATAAAAAAATATACCCATTTTAAAAGTTGAAAAATAAAAACAAAATCAATTCGACCAACCGATCTATAGGGAAACTATTCTTTTTCAAACTACGTACTTTTAGCGTATTTAAGCTGATAATACGTGAAAACGTATCGTCTCATGTCGTACAAAATAGATACGAGTTTCGTGCTGTTGTGCAGAACCCCACTTTTACATTTTCGCCAACGAAAATGATCCCACAATTAATGAAAATCCAAACGACTCTGGTTTTAATTTCGCATCAGTTCGATTTATGGTATCGTCGCTTCTAACCGCGTAATTTTCACCATATCTACGCGAGCACGTGGTCGCAAAGGCGTAATTTTCTACGCTTCGGTGACGTCATCGTTATCTTGATTTTGCAATCGCGCGCGAATAACGACCGTCGTTATTTTCGATTGTTAAATCCACCCTTGACAAGGGTGCCTGCCGTATATGTCGGATTATTGGGGTGTAAGTCGAAGACTAACGTTTGTATATCTACGCGACAATTTCACCCAAAAAGTACCCAGTCGTAATACCAAACCATAAATGTTGTCTGCCAACGAAACAAGCTACGAAAAAAAAAAAACATTCATTGGTTTGAATAAACTTGACAAGGCGGCTCGCTAGTCACAATTTTTTTTTCCTATCGCGTGTTCTTGTTCATAATTTTCAAAAATGGGCCTGGGTCAGGCTGAAAAAAAAAACTATTGCCATTGAACTTGAAAAAAGTATAGAATGTAAATCCTCTTTTGGTTTTTGTTTCGATTAAATTAAACGAATTTCTATAGACGTATGTATTTGACGAGTAGGTAGCTAGACACTTCTACCTACCTAATACCCCCTGTAAATGAAGTGAAATTTTTTCAAAATTTCATCGCTTTCTTGAACCATCAGATTTACAAAATCTGAAACGAATTTCATTTCTTTTTTTTTTTTTTTTTTCAGCATGCGGGTACTTACGTTGTACATAATAAGTAAATTTTTAGCGTGGTAAGAAATATTTCGATTTCACGTTGTGGAAACTTTCTTCGTCGTTCTTCGAAGTCGACGATAAATTAAATAAATTCCGTCGAAATTCTTTCCATCGTGCATCCATATCTTCAAATAAGACCGACTTAAATCGCTTATCCGCGCCGCAATATTTCCATCTTAAATGAAAATTTACTTCTTTTTTTTTCTTCTTCTTCTTTTGCCGCGTATATCGAACATCAATTCTGTTCGAAGCAAATCTTCCTTACACGCGTAGATTTATGCAAACTCATTGCGCGAAAGGTAACGAAAAAATTCTGCGCTGCCTCTTACCCAAAAAATAAAAAAGAAATAGGAAAAGAAGAAGAACAGCCCTTACGAGACACGACGACGTACTCGGTTTGTCGCTACGTGCCACTAAATAAACCTGCCATCGTCGTAAAACATTCGTCGAAAGGAATCTCGTATTTTGAGTATTATTTCAATTTCAACCCTGCTCGCTTTGCTGCGGTTGAGAAAAGACGGAAAAAAATAGGAAAAGAGCGTTGGCATGGTTTGGCCAGCATACATGCATATGCAGGTACACGATACTATATTTTTCTTACTTTCTTAGCTACATAGGTAATAGCTACGTTACATAATATGTTGTAGGTAGTGTAGTATAATAAAAAAACACCTAATTTGTCGTCTTCGCTGGATACTAAGAAGGTATCCTAGCTACAACTAGGTACATCTCTACGTACGAGTAGTAAATGCTCTCCAGGTATATTACAAGTATTACATTATATTGCTCTGCGGAACTATTCTATATACTGGCTGGTGTACTGACAAGTAAATTTCTCAATGCGAATGCTCGTTCATTGTCGTCGTCGTCGTCGTGCAACATCCAGTTGGAAAAAGTTTATTCGTCGCATCACCTGCTCTTGTGTTCGCTGTAGCTAGAAGATATTCGCCGCATATCTACCTATACACTAAGGTAGAGGTAGCTGCCTGGCCCCCTCTCGCCTAGGGAACATTGCACCCGGAGTTCGTCGTCGCGATAAGCTATCCTGCTAACTTTTTAATTTGATCGAAATTACGTTGCTGTAAAATTCGCAACTTCATCCCCTCGTGTGTTCTGTTGCCGCTTTCAGCTGGTACGGCAGCCAAGTCGAAACTACTTTTTGAATGCGTACTGATCCTTTGTTCCATTAAAAGATAACCGGTAGAGTTAACTTTTAAATAGTCGTATGCAGTCTCTCGATTGTACAAATTTTTTATTACCTTTTTCTTGCGTTTTTCTTTTTTTTTTTTTTTACATGCTTTCTTCAACTTTGTAACCTCGGTGTTAACTGTACGTACGAGGAAAAACCTTCGAATTATCGAATGGTACCTGGATCGAGTACATTTGACAAGAGTAATTTGAATTGTAGTTTGTCAACCTTTGAAGCAGACTCTTTTAACTGTCGAGAATAATGTAAAAATGTGTCGGAAAACTTTTGCAACTTGTAATTTGAATTTTTAATTGTTGAAATAAGTACTTTTTTACTTGTTATGTATTTATTTATTTATTTTTTTCCAAAAACTGCTCAAAGTCGGACGAGAATTTTAAGTATTTATTTATGCTTGAAATGGACAGCACGAATAATCAAATGAGCTAACAGTATCAAAATCGTTGACATTTGCTCTTTTGAAAAATACCTTCTTTAAAATGGACATAAAAGCTGTATACGAGTATGGCATAGATAAAACTCAAAACTTGAACAATTAAAGTCATCAAGAAATCTTGAAATCGCTAAAAATGTTTTTCATTTGCTTAAACTGGGTTTCCTGAAATCTGTGGGTTTTTAATTCGATTAGCTTAGTATGAAGAATAGCGTTTTTAGTAAGTTCATTATTTTATGTGTACATTTCAAAAAGTAATACTAAATTTTTCATGTGAATTTCGATCATTATTATCCATATTTAGCAGCTTTCTTAAAGCTCAACTTTGCTCTTTCATTATTTTTATCTTCAATAAAAATAATACCCATGTAAACAAAAAATAATTTTTTCACATTTTTAGCCTAATTTTCTATGCCACATTGTCAACGAAAATCAGGCCATTACGTTGTATCAAACTACGGCGGACGAGGGGGAGGGGATATCAAAAATATCCGTTCTAGAATCCTAGAAGACCACTGGGACCATTTTTGGCTATGTCAGGTATTTATTTTTATCCCCCCCACCCCCGGAGGCGAAAATAATTTACTCTGTTCAATACTGACGCAAATTACATCAATTCGGTCAGTAAGTAAGCTCAGTTTGAAGACGAATCAGATATATATGAGTGAGGATGACCTTGGATCAAAATTCAGCTGTGCCCAAATTTTGGGTGAGGGGATGCTCAGGGACTAAAATCGAAAAAACTGTTCTTTTTTGAGTCAATGGATAGAAAGTCCAGTGCTTCCCCTTACAGCCCAGAAATGTGGTTTTTTGGACGAGTTTTCTTATATTTTGAGTTTTATTACCCCCTCATCCCTCTTCCTATCCCCCTTCAAATTTAGCTAGGAAGTTGAAATTTTGTATGTATATTTGGTAGGAGCCCCAGATGTGTCTTTTAGGGGTTTCGAATTTTTAGCCTCATTGAACCGCTTCTCCTCTTCCTTCTTCTTCCCCTCCGCCCGCACACCTTTTTGGAAAATCGGTTTTGAACAAGTACGTTTTTAATTTTACCAAACCATCAGAGGTGATTTTTGAAAATTGTTTTTCTATTTTAAAAGGTAAGGTGATCTCTTTCATGGATTGAGGCGAAAATAATGAATTTGAAAAAAAATGAGGAGTTGACAATCGCTCGTTTCAGTGTACCAAAGTTTTCTGTTTTCGATTCAATTTTTGAACACTGAATAGATCTTCCATTGCGTTAAAAATCAACGAAAATCACGAAATTCACTTCAAGCTAAAGTATTCAAATCACTAAGATGAGTGATTTTTAGCCTTTTTTTTTTTCAAAAATCAACACGTGATTGGGGTAATATTTGCAAAACGATAGCTCCCTCGGCACTCCCTCCCCATCCGTCCTAGAAATTTTTCTCTTACACTTTCATAACTAAGTCTTTGAATTCTTTTTTCCCAATCTGTATAAAATTTTAACAGAAAAGAAATAGCTCTGATATCACTCTTTCTAGTCAAAAAAAGCATTACAGATGTAGGAGGTGTTCTCAAAATGTCCGTATTTCGTCATTTTTCCTAAATTTTTAGTGTCTTGTATGCTTCTGTTCAGGGTCAGGTTGGTGTTTAAAATTGTCTTCTGTGATTGAAATGTTGATGAGCTTCTGATTTTTTTTCTCAAAAAAGAAGGTGCAGTATCAAAATTCATCTCCGATGGTCTTTTTGGTTTTAATCGTTTTAGACGTGATTTCAGTAAAATTCGTCTCAATTTTTTCCATCATATTTTCCAAAAATAAATTGTTTAAAATTTTTCAAAAAAAAAACAAATTTTGGAATTTTTTTAAAATTTTAAAAATGTTGATATTTTTGAAATATTTTTGTTTTTTTTTTTGGTAACTGCATTCCTTCTTTTATTTCTTCATTTCAACTTGACTCGCTGTTTTTCAATCAATTTGATATGTCTAAGAAATTCTGGAAAATTATACATAATGGGAAGAAGGAGATCAAAGATCACAGAAACGATGAACATTGTCCTTATACGATATCGGTTCGTGGTACAGTTTTCGAATATGTTTAAAAATAGAATAGCCGTTGAGAATTCCATTGGAAAATAAATGTATTTCAGACAGCAGCGAATTTGAAAAATTTTGATTATCAACAAGGGCGCGAAGTGAAATTCATTATTGACTGTTGACTCCTACGTTCGACGAAGTTCTGAAAATGGTGACGACAGCGACGAATAAATGTCAACGTAACTATCATTCTGATAGCTTTTATCGTTGCGAGCACTTCTCATCGGATGAAAAACCTGGATGCAGTGCCGCAAAGCATTATACTCGTAAATACCTATCAAGTGGTACCTATACAGTCGAATATAAAACCGTTTTTGTCGCAGATATATTCCAAGTAGTAAAATTTAAATTCATATGGGCGACGAAATGAATGCGCATTAGTGTTGTAATTTATCACAACGTTCGAGAGCAAGAGAGCAGCAAAAAGGGAAACAGAAATAGAAATGGTTAGACTGGGACGAGTCGAGATGTTGAAGATTTTCGGTTGAAAATGCCAAGTGTTTTGGTTTCTAGTGAATACACCGTGTTAACAAGTAATGACCAAAATGTTCGAGTTGATTTTAAACACTGGAAAGGCCGTGAAGATTGAGATGAAGTGCGAAACGATGAAATGGCATCGGTACTGCAGCCAGTGTTAAGTCTGAAGTAATATTTATCTTCGGTCTTGTTGAAATAAAGGGACGCTCGCTGATGCAGACGAGATTCTGACATGATGAAAATCTGTCGAACAGATAGCGTTTGATTTTGAAATTATACGTCTAGGTAAATACGAGATGAAATAATGCTTCGGTTGGTAATTTCGCCAGAGCTACGTATTCGTAACAAAGATTGCGATTTTGAAATTGTAATAATGTAAATCCTATGAGAAAAGGATGTGGTAAATGTGCCGGTATTAAGACGACGATGTGACGGCTCATTTTGTATTTATCGAAGCTGTACTTATGTGATGTTAAAAGTTGGCCCGAATTCCTGCGAGACCTTTTATATGTACACTTTACGACTTTATTATCGATGAATAAATTTTCGAAGGAAATTGCCCAATACGAATATATATATCTATGTAATTAAAACTTTTAACAAATTGTTCAAAGAAAGGGGTGAAATGGGTAGGATTTTTTTTTTCAGGGGGCATAACGAAGCGTGATTTGTACTTATAGTTTTACATGTTGAGAAGCTTTTACGTTCGAATGCAGGAATCTGTGTAACGGGGTACAAAGTTGGTGTTTTTTTCAATTTGCGTACACTTGCGACCATCTGCTGTGTTGTGTTGGGGGTTGGTATTAGAAATTTAGTTATAAAGAAGAAATTCATCGGTGGCGAACGTCAGTTGTATGAGACAGTCCCTAACGAATGTTTTATATTCGTATCACGTTCACGGTAAAGAAAAGGCTACGCATATAACAGCTTTCTTTGTTTGACAGATCAAAAAGTGGAATGTGCATCGCACAGTGGTACTTAAATCGTGATATGAATAATTTAATAGCTCTAGGTTGTTTTTGTTTTGTTTAGTTTTTATTTTTCGGCGTGTGTATTTTGTCGTCGGTCGGGGGCAATTACGCGACCACGAACGTCCCTTTTTCTCGACTTCTCTTTTTTTTTTCTCTGTCGAGGCCCAACCAAGCCGCGTAGCGTTATCTCGAGACCGGTCTTAATTGTTAATTTTAGCGCGAAGAATTCGGTAGTTGATGAGATTTTCTTGAGTTGGCGTTTATCGATTGGTGGTGCAGCGCTACCGTTGACTATGGTGGGAAATTTTATCATACGGAAAAACTAATTATTTTCCAATTTATCACGGAACCAAGTATTTAATTATTTTGCAGTATGACAGGGTGAGCTTAATTTTTTAACGTTTCTTTTTTTTTTTTTTTTTTTTTTTTTTCTTTTTTTTAACTTTTTTTTTTTTTTTTTTTTTTTTGTTTTCCTTTTCTCTCCTTTTGTGCAGGCTGTGTTCGTTCCTATGTGTTATGCTAGACTTAAACTATCGCGCGTTAGTTTTAAACGCTCCATTTTCCAAAGATTTCTAGACTATGTCGTGTAAGTGAGTATGCCTTCGTAGAGTGGGTGAGCAGGGCGAGAGCGGGACGAATGGTGTCAATGAAACGAAAGCCGAGACGTAGACGCGCCATATAATTACATACTTTCCATTGTATTACCCTTATTATGTTGCAAATGACAGGCTTAATTAGTATCCTTTTTTCCTCTTTAAAGTTTTAAATAAACACTCCAGTTTAAATCCGTTTAAATAGCGAAAAAAACACTTAAACGAATAAAATTGTCAGCGGGATATTGCTGTCGGCGTTATGCGAAAAATAAGTAAAAAGGGTTAATGGTATTAGCGCATTTTTATTCGCTGATGGTTGACAGCGTATGCATATATACGTACTAAGTATCCGTAGTATGTGTTTATAGTTACTCGAATGAGCTGGTGAACAGGGCAAAGGTCGTATCGATGTCTAAAATGAACATACGTGTATGGAATTTGTCTATACCGTCGAAATATAGGCCGACCAAAAAATCGTGTCACAAGAGCCATACTGAATAACTACGGGTCCGTTAGTAAATTAGGGTTGTTATTCTTTATTAAGCAGTGTTTTGTTTGAATTTTAAGTTAACCTTGTGTTACTCTATAATCTTGACTTTTGAATGTTTTGGAATGTGGTTGGAATTTTCGTGATTCTCCCTACTCACCTATTGTGCTTCGTTTTCCTTCCAGTGGTATATGAAAGGGGGATGAATTTGGATGCAGTTTTAATGTTTCGAATACTTCTGTCATCAATCTAGCGAATATGGTTAAAATTTTTTTAAAAAACCGTACGTTACTGTGCTAGCGGTTTTCAATTTTTCCAGCTGATAGATTCGCTTCTTGAGGAATAGCTAATTGGAAATGAACTTTTTTCAAGAACTTCAATGAAAATATGATCCGAATATTAATTGATTAAAAGGAAAAATATGGCGATCGTACACTGTCCCAACTATAACGCACTAGACTTGAACGAAACCCCTGGAGCAGAATTCGTTGATCATTATATTGAGTTTAGTTTTGATAAGGATATCAGAGAAGAAACTAGCCACTGAAACGCGAAAATTAAACCAATTTGCTTACGTATTAGTTTTATCGATTTTTTCTACGGATCAAAAAGCTAGAGCATTTTAAGACAAAAGAAATGAGATAGTGTAGAACTGCAGGTCATATATAAATGTATGCGAGTCTACTTATTTGTTTTGAATGCCATAGACAGAAGAAAGAACTAATTGCAAGGGAAAGTTGAAAGAAAAAGATTTATACAAAGAGACCATCTACTAGTTGGACAGATTTCATCGGGGCTGTTACTAATCGCATATTCTCAGCTTAAGTATAGTCAGGGTAGGTGTCCTTGCGAGGAAACTTTTTGAGGGTCTAGAATAAATGAAATGTGCTCCTTTACAACGTGAAAAAATTGAAAGTTTTCTGCATTAACGCCAAATTTAATACCAAAATCGTTGAAAACCCATCACTTTCTGTAGTGAAACTTGAAATTTGAAACCTAAACTCCGAGAAATGCACTTTTAGCAGGCTTGAAAATACTATTTTTCTAAAATTCGCTCTCATTATGCTCGAAACTTCACGTTTAGCTTTTTCGTTGGAAAATTTCTGAATGCGTCGATATAACCGAGTCAACCAATGAGTTGTGCAGAAGTCAAGATTTTTGCCTCAAAAGTCAAGGATTTTTGTTCAATGGAAAACTGCGAAAAAATTTAAAAAAGTCCAAAGAGTCCGTATACTATAAGAAATATAAAAGAAATAAAATGACTCAATAGACTAAAAAGACTACAAAGAATTAAATTACTGAAATGACTAAAACAACTAAAAGGGCTGAAAGGTCTGTATAAACTAAAAAGAATAAAACGATGAAAAGGATTAAAAAGACTAAAAGGATTCAAAGGACTTAGACTAAAAACAGTGAAAATATTCCAAAATCTAAAGAGCCCACAGATTATAGAAACCCGAAAGACTCGAATGACTCAAAACACTAAAAACACTACAAAGAATAAAATAACTAAAATGATTAAAGGACTGAAGGGGCTAAAAGAAATATAAGGACTAAAAAGACTAAAAGAACCATAGAGCCTAAAAAAAGATCAACCGACTTTAAAAACCCAACGGACTAAGTAAAACCAAAACCCTAAAAAGACTACAAAGAATAACAGACTAAGCAGGCTACAAAATCTAAAAGGACTGAAAGAGCTTAGATGATTTTAAAGACTAAAAAGAATGAAATGACAAAAATGACTAAAAGGACTATAGAGCGTGAAAAGACTTAAACTCAAAATACTTTAAAAACCCAACAGACTCAAAAGACCCAAAAAAACTAAAAATAATACAAAGAATTAAATGTCTGAAAGGACTATAAAAACTAAAAAGAATAAAATGACAAAAAGGACTATTTAGTTTAAAAAGACTCAAAAGAGTATAAAAACCCAACAGACTCAAAAGACTACAAGGATTGCAAGGACCACAAGGACTCAAAAATTTTTGGTCATGTCAGATATTTATTTTTATTTTTTTACTTTTTCCCCCTCGAACATTAAAATAATTTACTGTGCTCGATACTAACCAAAATCACTCCAACTCGGTCAATCAGCTCAGTTTGGTGGCGGATTATATAAATAAGTGGAGATGACCCTGAGTCAAAATTCAGTTGGGCCCAATTTTGGGGGAGAAGCTGCCGAAAGGCCAAAAACACAAGAACTGTTCCTTTTCGAGTCAATTGATAGAGAATACAAAGTTGTATAACATATCCAAAAATCAACCTCTTAGGTTAGTTAGGAGGGGAGAAATTGGGGTTTCCCTTTTTTTGACCTTGAAAAAGGGCTGTTCCTCCCTTACCTCCCCTCTAAATGAGCTAGGAAATTGAAACTTGGTATGTACATTCAGTTGGGGCCCCTACATGTGCCTGTTGGGATTTCCGACTTTCAGCTCCATTGACACCCCCTCCCCCCGCCGCCTCAAAAATATGGTTCTTTGGTCAAATTTTCTAATTTTTTGAGTTAATTCCTCGCATGACTCCGCTTCAAAGTGAGCTAGGAACTTGAAATTAAGTATGCACATTCAGTAGGGGTCTCAACTTTTTTCAGTTCTATTGCTCCCTCCCCCCTCCCGCGTCTTAAATATGCGGTTTTTTGTTGATTTCTCTAATTTTTAATAATTGTTCTTTGCATAATTCCCCTCCAAATCGGGCTAGGCAGTTGAAATTGGTTATGTATAGTCAGTAAGCACCCTAGATGTGCCTTATAGGGGTTTCGACTTTTTAGCCTCATTGAACCCTTCCTATCCGCGATGCTTTTTTTCAACTATCATGATTGTAATATTTTACGAAAATCAGGCTAAAAATGCATCGTAAAGGGATGGTTTTTTTTTACTTTTTTATTTTCGCCTTAGCTGCACACTATGACCACCTAGAATCAAAAGCGAAATAAATGAAATAGCCAATTTTTCGAATTTTTTACCACTACTGAGTTACATGTGGAGAAATTTCCAGCTTTTCTATCATAAAATTCTTTCAACTCGAATTTGAAATTTAAAAACAAAAATCAATTTTTTAAAAGTCAATTAAAGGGTACTAAGAATGAATGAAATTTTGTCTATGAAATTTTCTTATTGGTATCAAGCCACCTTATGTGATCGAAATATCTCACAAAAGCTGTGACCTGTCTTTCGCGAAGGAAGAATTTCATCAAACATCGATGTTACGTTTCTGCTCGATCTATTTATCGCATCATTTTTGAAATATTTTTCAAAAATATGCGATCCTAATTAACGCAACGTGTTATTTTTATGCTGGAAAAATATTGTCAAAAGATTAGCTACGTGGTTTTTATACGAGTGAAAATTACCACACGTCGATATCGTTGCATTTTGGATTCCAACGATGGTGAAATGCGGAAAAAGTGTAGAAGTCACGCAAAGGGCATTACAAAAGTTATTCAATTTTGGACCGAAGTGAAAGCAAATGGTCGAATAATCGGAATACTCGCATATTCGTTACGCGCGCATAATAGTGCAAAGTGCGGCTCGGCTGGGCTATGGCTAAGGCTACAACCATATGGCTAAATCCTGCAAAATTTAATAAAGCAAATTATACCTTGAGAAATATCATTTATGTGTCCGTTGGTAGTAGAACATTTATATTAGTAATACGGATAAGCGAGTAAGAATTTAACGTTGCGCTTCGTATGGTGTGCTGTGGTATGGTATGGTATGATATGGTATGGTATGGTATGGTATGGTAAAGTATAGCAGACGATACGCAAAGAAGCCGAAGATTCGAGCACAGCAGAAAGAGAACACGAACGCTTCTTCTAATGTCCGCTGCTATTCCCGGTACGTTAAACATTTGTTTGGTCTCGGGGATACATAATAGTCTCATTGTGTTCGGTCGGGAAAATATTAGCCTGGCAAAGCATTTGCGGAATTTTGTATATGGAATTATACGCCAGCGTAAGGCATATACATAGGATAACAGAGGGGTATGAGGAGGGTTCCTACATATACACATAACGGTTGCCCCTTGTCGCGTGATAAATTACGCGCACTTTTTCAGCTTTTAGTTTTAAGCCCTTATTTTACGTTTTTGATTTCTTGAGTAAAATTATTACTTACTTACTCGTATTTTTCTTGTAAGAACGAGAAGCGAACTTGGCTACGAATAATAGTTCTAGTTTTAGCCGTTCAAAACGTCGCTATTAAAATTCTTTCTAAAATGATGCTTCTTACCAGGGTATTCTTTTATTTTACTTCGTTAATCATAACCAAAAAAAAAAAAAAGAAAGAATTTTCCCCTTCAATACGGTGCAGTGTGTTCTATGTCGTAATGGAAAATTTTTACTTATGTTCAGTTTCGTTTCGGGCAACTTGTGAGTTTTAATATTTACAATGAAAATACGTGAGCTGAATCATAAGACAGATAGTTTTATTGATATAACTCAATGTTCGGGGGTGGTCGAAACATGAATTTTAGACTTGAACATAACAATGTGGTAATCGTGTTACGTGATTATGATTTTTAAACGAATTAAATTCTCGAATATTAGGCAGTCTTATCAAGTCATCACCAAAAAATATTAGGCTTTCGTGTAAAATAAAATATTATTGGTTGACCTTTTTTGAGGCAAGGTGCTTGGTCTATGTGTGTACAAATTGGATATTAGCTTCTAATTAAGGATCGTGAATTGATTAGAATATTATGCGAAAGTTGGTACTAAAATATAAATGAATTATAAAGATTTACTTACTCTCTGTGATAACTACCTAGATATTAATAAAGTGAAGAAATTAGTTAAAATCATTTTCCAGCGAGGAATATGAAGAGTGCTTGCTAATAAAAGTGAAACAAACTCCTCGAATAGTACATAGTGTGTCTGAAAATTACGCAATGTCAAAAATTAATAAAATAGACGAGAATTTGAAGCATAGCTCCTACATTAACTCTTAGATCTTGTAAACATTGAAATTATTTTTTTCAACGTTGAAAACTTTGGAAAACGCACCGCGTAATTTTTTAGAATTTTCTGTTCTTATTCGAGGCCTGAGAGGGGCTAGGGAGAAGGTGAATATTAACTAAAACTATTTTGAAGTCCTAAAAGATCATTGAGACCATTTTTGATCCCGTCGGATATTTATTTTTCAATTTCTTTCCATCAAAGACCTGAATCATTGACTTGTACTGATCAAAATTGACCAAATTTGGTATGTAGGCTTGTGCTAAATTGACGGCGGATTAGATATGTATGAGTATGAGTAACCACGGGTCAAAATTTGGTCGTTTCCAAATTTAGAGGGGGTGTGCTGAAAAGAAAACATCGCAAAAATCATTCATTTTCGTGTCAGTCGATAGGAAATCGAAAGTTTTTTAACGTATAAAAAATCATCTACCCGACCTCTTTTTATTTTGAAAAAGGTCACTTTGTCGTATACTTTCTCCGTTCTCCCTCTCCCCCCCCCATACAAATTGACCTGCAGGGCTGAAATTTGACATGCAGATTTCGCGCTAAGGTGTCTAACTGGGTGTTTTTTCGAATTTCGGAGGTGGCACTGAAAAAAAGTTACGAAAAGATGTCAAATGAACGTGGTGAAAATTCGGAATATTCAACTTGATCTTGACTCAACCTCTTTTTGGTTTAAAATTTCAAAATTTACTTACTTGATTTTTTTGGTATTAACGTGTCATAGTAGACCACACGAGAATAAAAAAATCGCCATTTTCCTTTCATTTCGGTGGTTCTAGAATCCAGTTCAAATGTGAAAAACATTATTTATTTTAAATTTTTTCAAAGTAATGAAGTAAAATTACAAAATCTCGTCATTTCTGATGACGTAGTAAAAGATAAAATTTTTGGGCTTTTGCACCTCAAAACATTTCAAATACTCATTTGTTTTTTTTCATTTTTAAACATGATTTTAAAACCTCTGAAAAGCAAAAAAAAAAAATCGTGAAAATCCTTTTTTGGTCTCATGTCATATAATATGACATGTTAATACCAAAATAAGAGAATAACGCATCGTCCGCGATACTTTTTCAGCTTGATTTTCTTGAAATATTATAATTATGGGAATTTAAAAAAAAAAGCATCGCGAGTTATGCGAGGAACTAACTCAATAAATAAGAAAAATCGGCCAAAAAACTACATTTTCGGGGCTGTGAGAAGGTACAAATTGGTTGAATAGTTGAAACCCCAAAAGACACACCTACGACCTCCAACTAAATCTATGTACAAAATTTTAACTTCCTAGCTCAATTTGGAATTGAGATAGAGGAGGAACAGCCCTTTTTCAAGTTAAAAAGGAGGAAACCCCCGTATCCCCTTTCTAATCCACCTAGGAAGTTGATTTTTGGATATATTATACAACTTTGGATTGTCTATCGATTACCTCCAAAAGAAACATTTTTTGCGATTTTGGCCCCTTAGCACCCCCTCCCGCAAATTTAGGCATAACTGAATTTTGACCCAATGTCGTCCCCACTCATATGTGTTTAATCCGGCACCAAAATGTGGCTATTGATCAAATTTGAGCGATTTTGGTCAGTATAAAGCGGAGTAAATAATTGTCTTTTAGGAGGAAAAATGTAAAAAAATAAAATAAAAATAAATATCTGACATGGCCAAAAATGGTCATAATGATATTCCCCCTCCCCCCCTCCCGCATCGACAGGAGACCAATAGACCATAATAGTCTGGTTTTAATTTTTTTTTTTTTTTTTTTTATTTTTCATGCAAATTTTGAAGTTTTAAACCAAAATCTGCTGGGATGAGGGTCAAGTTGAAGGCCCTAAATTTTTACCACGTTCATTTGACATCCTTTCGCAAATTTTTTTCACCAACCTTCTCCAACTTCCGAAAAAAAGCTATATTTGAAACGCGTTACGCCTGTCTAACACGTAAAAAAAGCATTGAAAGTACAAAAATAGATTAATAATTGCATGGAAATGATGAAAAATTTTTAAAATGCGTTTTGACGAATTTTAGTCTAATTCTAAGCGCTGAAAATCAAAAAATTTTCGCCCGTCATTAAGATCACTACTCGATCAGTAGTATACAGGTTAATAGAATTGCATACTCGGTTCGCCGCAAAAACACGTTTAGAATTCCAATGGAACCTATATAGTCGAAATAAATTAAAAAAAAAATGCTTTATTAGTTTGATGTGTGAATTTATTTATGGCTGGATAGAGGTTAGGAAAAGGTTAGTATTTTTAATTTTTAGATCATAATATAAAAATTTTGAGAGATAATGTAAATGTAGTGAAAAAGTGATGATCATCTTCCTTCAAAATTTGTTAAAATACATTCTGCCTACTCATGACTTGAATGTTTCGACTTCTCAACCTCCTTGCACCGTCTCAAAACCCCAAAAAGTAGTTTTGGGTTAGGGTTGGTTCGTTTTTTTTTTAATTATTTTTCTAGTTTATATCCTTCGCATATCTTTCCATTAAATTGAGTTTGTGCGTTGAAATTTCGTATACAGATTTAGCGAGCACCTTATATATACCTGTAGAGAGGTTCCACTCAATAACTTAGTTGCATCCCCTCCCCCTCCCTCCGAGCCAGCTTCAAAGAAGTGGTTTTCGATTCGATTAGTTTTGACTTTTGTCATTTTTCAGATCGGTTCCTTGAATATCTCTGCTTCTTCAAATTAAACTATAGTGTTGAAGTTTGACTTTTGAATTTAGTAAGACTTCCATATGTGCTTTTTGGGCGTTTCTACGTTTCGGTTTCATTGCAGCCTCCTACACAGCTAGCCGGAAAAGTGATCTTTGGTTAGGTTGGGTTAAGTTTTAGCTATTTTTTGAGTTTTTTCTTCACACATACGTATCCTCTCTAATTTCAAATTGGGCTGAATTGTTGAAATTTGATTTGTGGGTTTAGTAGGGGGACCTGGGTATGTTTTTTTGCAGTTGAAAGTGTTTACTTTAAAATCTACCTCCTCCTTTTCCTCCTCCCCCCCGCCCCCATTATTAAAAAATAGCGATACTTTAAATTTGACGATTCTGGTATTCCTAATATCTTATGAGAATCATCGATCGAAAAACGTTGCCTTGATTTTGTTTTTTCTGTTGTTTGTTTACCTTGAAAAAATTCATTACTTATTTATAAAATAATTTACAACTTATTATATTTAGATGTCGGCGAAGATGATGAAAAGTATTGATCTTCATGGCTTTTACGTATGCATAATTGAAATACGAAGTTATGATACGTGAAATTATAATAATAATAATAATGAAATGAGCTAGTTCGAAATTATGTAGAATTTAGCGTTCATTTGTCAATGTACATCGATGTCATATTTGCACTTCACATACGAGACTTTGAAACACAACACAAACCTCTCATCGAATTCAAGAGTTAGCATTTATACGTACTATTAATCGAAATTTAATTCCCCTCGGTATATGAGGAGTATACTGTATTGGATACAGCGTGAAGAAGAGTACAAGTTGAGAAAGTTCATATATAATATATATTATATATATATAACTATTACCTACGTGTAAAAGAACGTGAAGGCGTGTACAGGTTAGTTTTACACTACCGTACGAATAAATGAAATAAAGCTCGAATTTGACCGCAGAGGATGCCAGAAATTCGGCTCGGTGACGAAAAGTTGTAATACATAGGTTACGTACGTACGATAGATTATGATAGAGAAGATGAGGTGAGCAGAGAACGTCCCGAACGTAGAAAATTAAACGACGACGATGGTTAGAAAATTTATCAGTGAAAGGTGAAGAAAGCGGTGAGGAAGTAACGATGATGGTATTTATTTCGATGCTGAAATTGCTGGCTAAAAGTTATACAGCGAGAAGAAAAGAAAACCGCAGTATAGTTGCAGAAAAATTACACGTGATACGTTTATGATATTTGTGGTAGAATGTAGGCCGAATAATTTAGGATTATGAGAGGGTGCAGAATGCAGAGGTATATATGTGTAATTCGCCAAAATGCTCGTGTGGTGATGGTGTTTATTGGCTGGGGAAATGTCGGTCGACTGTATAAGGCGTCTTAACTAATCTATTACGGATGAACGACATTTAAAGGAATTACAATTATATACCGAAATAAAGACAGTAAATGGGGGAAATGACGGCTGAATCATCCATTTAGTTTAACTACATAAATTTTCGTTTACGTATATTGATTCGCTGAAATAACGTGGCACAAGGGCGTGTGTAATGTGGTTAGTTGAAGGGAGTAGATAATCCAACCAAATGAGTAAATACGTAATTTACTTTTTACTGCAATAGAAAATAGCTATTTTTTTTGATGATTTGTCATTTTTTTTCTTGCTTCTCATCACAGAAATTGAGAGACAGATTCTAACCAACTTTATTACCTAACCGTAGCAGGGCTTACATGTAGATGATTTTTTAGAATATTTATCATCAACTTCGAATTAAATTATGAATTTATGATATGTGAAAAAATTTTCGATGTGTTTTTCGATTTTATTTTAAAATTGATTTTTTTTTTTTTTTTGTTTGTTTCAGGTTAGTCAATGTTGATTGTGTAGTGTGTATCTTACCTACTCGCTCCGTATGGAATGCTTTTTATTTCTTTCACTGGTAAAAAGCGACCCGAATATTATGAAATAATTCTTCAAGTGAAATATTCTAAGTAAGTAAAATGCGATATGATATGATATGATATCAGCCAGATCGTAGTATACGTAAAAAAAAGACCCTTTATTTTAATCGCGCTAAGTAAACGGACCTGTTTTCTTAGCAAAAATTTATCCTCGGTTCAACGGGCATGGCGTAAAAAATCGCGACCAAGTCGGTAAAGAATTTTTTTCTTTTACTTTTACGGTTTGTCAAGCTCCCGACAAATCAAATGAAAAAGTTTTCTTTTTCAATTTTGAAATGGAGGTTGAAAATGCGGGCATGGAATTTTCAAAGTACGATTGAAGTAAGAATTTTCAAGTCGGACTTTTGGTTGACAATTAAAAAGAAAGCTTTTCAAGTTTTGCTCTTTTCCCTTTTTTTCTCTCTCTCTCTTTCGTGTTCTCGCACTCGTTCATCTTTTTCACGAAATGTCACAACTGTTGTTATAATGATAGTAAAATGATGGCTCTGAAGATGAATTTTTTTAACACCGGGTATTTTTCATCTTGTGTACAGACTACAGACACGTACAAAGAAGATACCTACTAAGCTTCTTTCATGCTTTTTTTTGGCAATTTTTTTACAACCAAAAATACAGCGTATAGAGCTCAGTGTTTCAATTTTTTTTTCAATGAAGTGAGAAGTCGAGATTAGTTTTGACTGTTTGAAGTTTTAATCAAAAAACCAATGTGTGATTGGTATTCGACAGCGTATCTTTGGTGATCATAATAAGTTTATTGAATATTGTGTATTGTAGATTAAAGTTGTGTGATATTAGAACTAAGGGTGATCTAAAATGAGTATTTAATTTTTAACGTTTTATTCGCAAATCATTAAAAATTAACCCTACTTTTGAATTATTGCAAATTTATTAAGTTTGCGAAACAGATGATTTCGATTGAATTCAAGTATTTTTCTTGTAAAAAATAAGTATCCACTCTTTTAAAATATCACTTAAATTTTTTAGGTACATACCTAATTGATAATGGACTTCATGCGTAGATATGACCTTGAGTCATAATTTAGTCATATTCCAAAGTTGGAAGAAGGTTGGAAAGGGGCTCATGTCGTAAAAGTTTCCTGAAGCAACAAGGATGCAACGA
This sequence comes from Ferrisia virgata, assembly GCA_900060175.1. Lineage (NCBI taxonomy): Eukaryota > Metazoa > Arthropoda > Insecta > Hemiptera > Pseudococcidae > Ferrisia > Ferrisia virgata. Next base: position 28,074 of record FIZR01016628.1, read on the forward strand.
AAACCAAACTATTACGGTCTATCGACCTCTGGCGAATGAGGGAAGGGTATCAATGAAATCCCTTTTAGAGTCCTAGAAGGTCATTACAACAATTTTTGGCCATGTCAGGTATTTATCCCTCCTTCACATTGAAAAATTATTTGTGCAGATCGATACTGACCAAAATGATTAAAATTTGAGGAATAGTCTTCGATTGAGTGCCATTTGATGTTCTAAAGTTGGGATAGCCTCGGGTCTGAAGAGGCGGGTGTTGAGAGGCTAAAACCGCAAAAAATGTCCCTTTTTGTACCAAATGATAGTTGTATAACATATCTGAAAATTGGACTTCTAGGTCAATTAGGAGGAGAAGTATGAGAATTTTCCCCTTTTTGATCTAGAAAAAGGGCTGCTTCTGCACTATTTCCTGATCAAAATGAGCTAAAAGTTGAAATTTGGTATGTGGGGGCCATAGATGTGCTTTTTCGGGGTTTTGACTTTTCAGCCTCATTGCACCCCATCACAGCTCCAAAAATGTAGTTTTTTGTTCGATTTTCCTTATGTTTTCAGTTCATTCCTCGCATAACTCCCATCCGAATTGAGCTAGAAAATTTAAATTCGGTATGTACATTTGGTAGGGGTCCTAGGTGTACCTTTCGGTGTCGTTGACTTTTTAGCCTCATTGACCTGCTCCCTCCTTATTCCCCTCTTCCCACCAGTACTTATCATTGATTAGGAAAAAAGCATCGCGAAGTGATTCTTTTTTTCCATTCACAAAATAATTATAGTACTTCGCGAAAATCAGGCTGAAATTTTTTAACGTGATTTTTTAAGTGATATTGTCAATGGAAACCAGGCTATTACAGTCTATCGACCAACGGCGGTTGTGGCGGGGTAGGGGTATCAACGAAATCCGTTTGGGGTCCTGGAAGACCATTAAGACAGTTTTTAGCCATGTCAGATATTTTTTCGGGTTTTTCTTATTTTTTGAGTTTTTTGAGTTTGTTTCTCGCATAATTCCCCTCCAAATTAAGCTAGGAACTTGAAATTAGGTGCGTACATTAGGTAGAGGCCCTAGATAAGCCTTTTAGGTGTCTCTACTTTTCAGCTTCCTTTCACCACTTCGAAGCCCCAAATAAGTGGTTTTTTTGGTAATTTTTTCTTATTTTCGAGGGATCCTAAATGTGCCTTTCGGAAGACTCGACTTTTCAGCCCCATTCTCCTCCAAATTGGGCTAGTAAGTTGAAATTAGGTATGTTCCGTCTGTAGAGATTCTTGATGTGCCCTTTTGGGGATTTCAACTTTTTAGCCCTATTAAACCCTTCTTACTCGCATTGCTTTTTTTCAATTTTCATGGATGTAATATGCCACGAAAATCAGGCCGAAAAAGCATTGCAATGGTTTTTTTTTTGTTCTTATAGGAAATTTGTACTTCACCTAACGCTCCTCCAAATAGAAGTAACTGACAGAAATTGAATATGTAAAGATAGCAATTATATTAGAAATGCTTTTTGAAGGGTTTTGATTTTTCCATTTCTCACAACCGCTTGCATTCCTTGAATAGTAGAATTTTTTGTGTCCAATTATCAGAAAAAACATCAAGGTATTACGGGGGAGTATCAACATAATCCTTTTTGGAGTTTCAAAATATCACGAATACAATTTTTGGGCATAATAGATATTCATCTTACTATTTCTTATATTTTACCCTGAAAATTGAAACCAATTATTCAACTCAAAATCGGTCAAGTTCGACCTGTGGGCTTGAATTGACGGCTGATTACGTACTTTTAAGTAGGAATTATGAAGGAGGAAAGGGAGGGGGGAATGTACTGAAAGACAAAAACTTGTGAAAATGGTTTTTTTTTTAAAACCATTCAACATGAGAATTGAAATCTCTGTAACATATCAAAAGGATCAGTCTCTTCGGTTAATTAGGATGGGATATGTTGGAGTTATACCCTTTTTGATTTTGAAAAAAGAGGTTTCCTCGCATAACTCCCTTTCAAATTGAGTTGTTCTCGTAGATGTGTTTTTCGAAAATTTCGACTTTTCAGTTTTATTGCACCATCTCTCAGTCCCAAAAAAGTGGTTGAGGGGGTTGCCATTTTTAGAATTTTTCTCTAGCATAACTCACTTTTAAATTAAAAACATTAAACTAGACAGACTATAATTGAAATTCTTCTTCAAATTACAACATTAGGTCTAGTTGAAAATTATCCTGTTTTCAGCCACGAAAGCTATCAATTTTTTTTTTTTTTTCAAAACGTAATTATTCTATACTCATCACTTTATCTGGGTCAAAAATGAATTACGTGAAAACCACTTAATAGAGTTTGTTGTTTGTGCGTACCTAAGCAGTTTTTCGAAATCCAAATCAATTTACAACATTCAAGTGTTATGATGAATAGTATATATGAAGACTACAAATCGCAAAATACACGCTCCAAGTATTTCCTTTTTTCGATTATAAACGAACAGAGGTGAACACGTTGTAGTATATGTATCGATACAATCGTTGAAAAATTATTAAATTATCGACTAGTCGACAGTGAACCTTGATTCTAATGAAACGAATCCTTGTATTTGTTAGATTGCTGGTTGTAAATACCATATAGCTATGTACGTTATGGTGTACCATGGTATCGGTCGATAAGTTGATAATTGAATTTATTTAATTTGACAGTAAACGAATAAGTATAAGAAATTGACATCGTGGAGAGGAAATTCTCATTTGCCGAACGGGAGTAGTCGTTAATGGAATTTTTTTTTTTGGCCTCTGCTACGTCTCGTCGCGTCGTTTATTTGAAATATTGATGTCGGTCTTTATTTCATCGACGTAATGAAATTTTCATGTCAAAAGACATTGTTGGTACCTTACATAAAATAATGACCGGCCGATGATAAGATGTTGGAAGAAAGAATTTGATGACAAAAAAAAAAGGGAGGAAATTGTTTCTCTAACGTAAGATCTCTTCGGGAAAAGTAAAAATATTGTACGTAGTAGCTTCTGCTCTAATATTTCTTCTTCAGTCTTTATTGTAGATAAAGTTTGTCTAATGTAAATATAATATGTACTTTGTAGAGTTAGGTATGAAATAAGGAAATAACATTATACGCATTTGAATTAAGTACCAACGATTTCGCAAAGAACAAAATTTATGTACTAAACCGACGAAGGCCTGAGGCGTTACAGTACACCAGTTTGCCAATATTATGAAATACCATTTTTGGTGTTTTCATCGCGTTTTGTAATTTACTTGCTGGGATTCGTTTTGCTAAAATTAACGACGACGAAGCTTTTCACTCGCTAGATGTTAACTACCTTCGTTTACCTTTTCATGAACTTTCTTTTAATTCACTTCACCCTTATGTCGATGTGTACCGTACACTACGACGACGTGTGTATTTGGCTTGAGTCGGTTTATTTTTGGCGGTCGCGTCGTCGTTTTAATCGTAAATCATTTTCACTTTTGGTCGTGTAAACTAACACTTATATGCTGCAGTATACCTTATACGAGATTATAGAGAAAGAGAGAGATGGAGAATTGGTTTGTGTTGGTGTATGTGAATCGTATTTCGTCTTATAACGTGTACCTGCTTCGTTGTCGTATTTTGTATTCGTAAAGTGCGTATAGTAAGTAGGAAATTTTCATTTTATAAGTGGAATTTTCGTGTTTACAGTGTAATTTAAATTTGGCGCCGTATTTGCGAGTGTTTAGTTTATCGAAATTAATGTAATGCACAACGAGTATAGTAGTGTCGAGATGAAATGTACATATATGTATGTACCATAAATATGTACGTAAACTGGTTACCGTCTTGTATTCATTATTCAAGAAGTTAATTTGCATTTACCTGATGTACATTACATATAGATGAATTGACGTATCAAGTGTTTACGTTCAATGATTTAACTCGAGTACGAATAATTAGCTCGATGAATAAACGTACGCGAATGGAAAACGTAACCTCGTACGAATTGATGTTCACCCAGGTTTAGCTGAAAATATTATGAAGTTGCCTAAAATGGCACAGAAAATCACGAAGGGCTGGAAAAAAGTGAATTTTTAATATTTTGTAATAATTTTAATAACTAAGTGATGGTGTGCTCAGGTATGGTAAAGGAAATAATCACACCGTCAAATTCGGAGATGGTAAAACTTGATAACTTAATTGGGAAAGGAGCATGAAAAATTTTTATTTTCGTCTGTTCAAGTGGAATTTTCAAAGATTTCAAAATTGTTCCATGGACAAAGCACTGATTGGGGTTCCATTGTCATTTCAGGGTGAAGAAAATTTTGTTCTTGCGAGACATTCCCTCAAAGATTGAAAGGCAAGAAAATTTATCATCGTTCTTTTGTTACTGCGATAAATATTGCGTTCAGGTGAGGAACATACATGAAAAATGTATCGAAGATTTTTTGAAAGTATCTCATTTTTCATGGTCTATACGCAAAAAAAAAGTATTTACTGTGAAGCAAGTGAATTACCCCCAGAATTTAGATTGCCTTCACTCTTAAACAGATTCCTTGTATCGGCAACTTTCACTCTACAAATCCCATTGGTCAAATTGTTAAAAACCACCTCAAAAAATACCCTCCACGAAACAGAACATCCCATATCTCTTCTCCAAAACAACCTGAAAAATTTCAACATGTACGTATCTGAGCTTTCCTACGAATACATTGAATATCCTACTTGGAAACTAATTATCCCTGATACTGATTTAAAAATGACTGAATATAAAAAGACTGACTCCTTCTTTCATGATTAAAAACAAATACCTTCAAGTTATAACAAGCTACCTAGACTACAAATTCTACTTCACTGACGGTTCAAAAATTAAATCCCAACATGCCGGTTACGCTTTCTCCGTCGACGGATTCACCCAAAACTATACAATGAATAAACATTCGAGCATCTTTACTATAGAAATTACAGCCATACTTCATTGTCTAAAAGAAATTCAGCAAAAAATTCCTTATTCAAACCGACTCTCTACCTTATCTTTTAGCAATTCAAAAAAAGTTTTCAGACAACTCATTAATTCAAAATGTCCATCAGGTAATCTTCAATATCCAGTCTTCTGACAAAAA
>FIZR01016631.1:0-28253 GCA_900060175.1 Ferrisia virgata
CAAGGTAAGGAACATGATAGAATTCACTTTATGAAATCCTACCTCATTTTTCATCGTGTGTGTGTGTGTGTGTGTGTGTGTGTGTGGAGCTTTGGAATCAGTTCAGTAGTTTTCAACCATTTATCAAAAATTATCAAAAAATCAAACTCTTACGAAACAAAAGTTATAAGGCTTTAAATACCGATTTTTTTTCATTCTATAATTTTTTTTCTCTACGTTGCACTGGAGAGAAGAATTACACCTTCAGGAAATAGAGAGATCACTGAACTTCCTTAAAATAAACCACCATTAAACGCTGCCGGATCGGAAAAAAATTCAAACAAAATACAACTCGATTTTAAAGTTTTGTAATTTAAATTAAAATTTTTTGCGCGTATCTCAATTTTTACTACTTGAAAAATTTTCTAATTACGATCCACTACTTGCAATAGCCGTTCGTCAACACCAACACTTTTTCAAAAAAAAAAAAAAAAAAAAAAAAAAAAAAATAAAAAAAAAAAAAAAAAAAAAAAAACGAAATATGAAAAAAAAAATTAAACATCAATTATAATAAGAGCTTCAGAAATAAGTCGATGAATTTCGAAAAAAATAGCCTTATTCACCTTCAGTCATTTCATGGCCTCTGAACCATGCCACAATTGGAAAAATGTCAAAAGTTAAGAAATTACTGGCAATTAAGAATCTTTTACACTATAATACAGTAACATCAAAGCAATTTGGTCGATCTCCGGCTCCCCTCATTACCTATCCTGTTCGTAGATACTTCATTATGACCAAAAACCCGAGAAAAAATTCCAAGAATATTGCAAATAGATACTTCAATCAAACGCTTGACATAACTGTTGGGTAGTATGAGCCGATTGTGAAAAATTTTTGTATTTTTGATGAAGCTCGTCATCCTCTAAATGGTTTGTTGTAATCTAAAATCAAAATTGCTAAAATTTAAGACCGAACTGATACTACTAACTTATTCCTAAAATGCATCCAAGTTATTAAGAAGTTCAACATCTAGTGAAACTTGACCCATAAAGGATCAACGGTTGTGAGGGGGCTGCAGGAGGAGTATATAGATATTTCAAAATCGTAAAATACCTCTCAAAAATATATCATATAATTTTTCCTTCCACTTCCAATCAGGTTCAATACTCATTGGATGTACTTACAATGGCGTTTCAATTTCATTATTTTTTCGTAATTATGAGACAAAGAGGGTAGGAAGAAAAGATTTCGAAATGATGTTAAATGATTGTAGTAAAAATTTTCAGTCTTTGACTAGACCTTTAAACTCTCCAAAATACATAAAAACTTATTATTTTTCTAGTTTTTGTATGCAATTTTTCATGCTTATCACAAAATACAAACTTATGTTTAAAAATAAATAAATCATAGGCTGAAGTATTTTGAATTATTCACGATTATTAAATGAAAATAAAAAAAAAAGCATCGTAATAACGTTGCTTCTGTCCTCGGGACCTAATTTTTCATAAGACTAGGAAGATATGCAAATTGCCACATCATGGAATAAAAACAGGAGCATTGCGGGATATTGTTTCTGGAACAGTTAGATATTAGAATGAATAGCTGAAACCGCCAAAAGACACACCCAGGACACCTATCAAATCCACATACCAAATTTGAACCTACTAACTCAATTTGGAGGGGAGATATGCGAGTTGTAAACTCAGAAATGAGATGAACCTACTAAAAAGGTACATGCTCAGGACCGAAACAGTGGGGGGGGGGATGTGTCAAAAAGTCAAAAACCTCAAAAGACGTATCCAGAGCCTGTTCTACATATACATGGCAAATTTTGACCCCCGACCTCAATTTAGAGGGAAGATAAGGGTGGCACAGTTTTTTTCAAGGTCAATAAAGAACCCCACCCCTCCCCACTCCTAATTGACCTAAACAGCTGCTTTTTTAATATGTTGTACAACTTTTGATTCTCTATTGATTGGTTTAAAAACAAACAATTTTTGTAATTTTAACCCTTCAGCACTCCCTCCACCAAATTTGGACAAAACTGAACTTCGACCCAAGGTCAAAAGTAAGAAAAGTTGTGAAAAATGTTTTCTACAATAACACATTCTAAACAAAAGTTGAAAAAAAAGTTTTGTTGTTTTTTGTATCAAGTTAGAAATTAAATGCAATTAAGAGGAAGAGGGCAAGGGGCGAGTCAAGGGGGCGGGGGGTTCCAAAATTAAAATTTTCATAGCGTTCATTTGAGGGCTTTTCACAGCTTTTTTTCACTATCCTTCCATTCAAAAAAAGAAAAAAAAAAGAACTAAAATAAATAAGTCCTAGTTTTTACAACAACCATTTGAATATTTTGTAGCCTGATTTTCTATGCCATATTGTCAATGAAAACCAGGCTATTACCGTCTATCGATTACGGGCGAATGAGGGGGAGGTAATATCCACAAAATCAGTTTTGGGATGCTGGTAGACCATCGAGACGATTTTTAACCATGTCATATATCAGCCAATTGACTCGGTTTGGTGGCGGATTAAATATATATGAGTGAGGATGACTTTGGGTCAAAATTCAGTAATGCCCCAATTTGGAGGAGGGGATGCGGAGGGGTCAAAAACGCAAACATTGCCCCTTTTCAAGCCAATTGATAGAGAATTAAAAGTTGTATAATATATCCAAAAATCAACGTCCCAAGTCACTTAGGAGGGAAGATATGATGCGTTTTCCGCTTATTGATCTTGAAAAAGGGCTGTTCCTACCCTTTTCCCCACCTAATTGAGCCAGGAAGTTGAAATTTGATATGTACATTTACTTGGGGTCCTAGATGTACCTTGGGGGGGGTCCGACTTATAAGCTTCATTGCATTCCTTTACAGACCCAAAAAAGGTTTTTTGATAGGTTTTTCTCATTTTTTTGAGCTTTTTGAGTTTGTTCCTCACATAATTCCCCTCCAAATTGAGCTAGGAACTTGAAATTACGTATGTATAACATCAAGTAGGGACCCCAGATGTACTTTTTGGGAGTCTCGACTTTTTAACCCCATTTCACTCCTTCGTAGCCCTAAATATGTGATTTTTTGGTCATTTTTTCTCATTTTTTTTAGTTTGTTCCTCGCATAACTCCCCTTCAAATTGAGCTAGGAATTTAAGTTCACAATTTTTTTGATAATTCAGACATTTTAACATAAAGTCCAAAAATCAGCCATAGTCATTCTATTGTGAGTTTTATCAAACTTTCCCACCTTCAAGACATATCCCTGTTAACATTTTAGCATAAAGTCTAAAAATCAAAAACGTAACGTTTTCAAAAAATGACCCCCAGGCCTAAGACATATCCATGTGAAACCGCCTCCTTTTTGCATTACCGGCTCAGTTCAAATCGCAATCCATTACATTTTAATAGACTGTCCAAAATATCACGACTTGAGAAACAAATTTAAATTACCAGCTTCACTACAAGACTTACTAACTGATGACCCAGAAACTATATAGCCAAGCTTTTCAAATTTCTTCGTTCCAGAGTTTTACACGAAAATAAACGAATTTTCAAAAAAAAAAATTTGTTATGAATTGGAGAAATTACCGAAAGTATGCCATTCAACATTTCAACTTTTGTAGTTACATTAAATTTCCTACAAAAACTGTTACAAATCGTTCACTCTAAATTATTCATGGAGATGATGATGGTAATGAATTGCCAGCGAACTGAGAAGTCCAGCATTCGAAAAAACTTTGAACCTCTTTCATGAGGCATTATTCCTTATGTCCATATAATTTTGACTTCTTTTCAACACTATGATGAGAAAAATCAGCATAAAAGAAATGTACATGAATTATCAGATGTTGGTACATACAACACTCATCACATCAAACATACATATTTTGAAATATATACGAAATTTTTAAACGAAATGTTTACAAACGAAATTTTCATAATGAGGACAATCGAATTATACACCCAAAAAGATCATTGTCCTCGTCTCGTTTCGCTATCTCTTTAGAAACCCAAGCAGCATTACGAATAAAACAATAAAAATGTACTTAAATTTTAAAATTTAAAAAAAAAAAAACTAGTGGAACTACTTTTTTTTTTGAACAAAGAAATTCATTCGGTTAAATTTCATTCGTTTAAGAAAGTACATACTGATAATTACGTTATTTTCACTGCTGGGAAATTAGAATAACTCAACCTATAACAATTTTAATCGTAAATTTATTTTAAATTAACAAAAATCTCACGAAAAACCGCACAGATATAAACGTGTTTTACAAGACTAACAACGTTTCATACCGCCGAGCCCAAGCAGTTAAGAAGAACATTACTAGGTCTTCAAAAAATTTTATTTTCTTCGAAGGAAAAATTTAAATCGCTAATGGGAACTTTGAAAATGTAAAAATTTTCATTATTAAGGAAAACTGTACGCCACTGACGTGGCCTCTTATGACCATAAAAAATTCATACTACGATAATTGTGTACAATAGATTTATTTTTCCTCTGTGCTTCCAACTCGCTCTTCTTTTATCCTTCCTTCATCACCATTCCCCTTGTCCATATACTACACAAAACTCACAAAAATTTTTCAACGCAATTTCTCTCACCTGGCGATACGTTGTCTAATAACTTGCGAGTAGCTACGTAAAACCGGATATCTTGTTTTCCTCTTTTCTTTAAATTAAAGTAGAAATTAAAACACACACACACACACACACACCTTACCTACTACGCACATTTTAGTATGTATTCGCTTGAGCCGATTTACCAAAACAAATAATTATGTTGATGTTTTTAACCGTATACTTATTACTTACATGTACGATATTATTTATTTTCAACGTAGTTGGTTGGTATCTTCATCGTTGTTTTAAATACGAAGTACTCGTAATTAGCTTTGTTTATAAAAGTATAAAATGAAGCTGATAAAAAAAAATCATTACGATAAATACAGCCCGCAGTCGGTTGTCATATAATTTCCTATTGCCATTCAACTGATAAGATTAAATCAGTAGACTTCGACATTATTTTACTGCAAAATATCGTACTAATGCAAAGACCTATCATGCATCACCATACAAAGGCATTACAACCTCTAAAATTCCAACTATGAAAATACCTATCCGATACACGTACCAACTCTCTCGCCAGGTGTAATAATGATCTATCGTTTTTAAATGCCTTGAAAATGTCATTTAAATATTTTTAAATAGGTACAATAGTGCATGGACGAAGCCAAAGTGATCAATTGAAAATATAGGCGATAAAAATAATACAAACGAAATCAATTATATAAATAACGAGGAACGTGTTGAAGAACATGTTGAAAATTAATATACCTCATCTATACCTATGTACATATGTATTTATCCATCTACGTATAATAAATAAAGCACCGAAAGAACAATGCTCGAAATCGAAACAACGAAAAGCGAAGATATCACACGGATAGCTCTTTCAATTACGATAATGTCAGTGTCAGTGCAAAGTATACACATATTATAATATTTTAAATTTAAAATGATATCGCGTTTGTATTACTCATCGTGTCCAGCTTGTTGAAAGAAAACACAAAAACACGTGTCGAACGCTTTCCTATCTTTAATTATCTTACAATTAATCGTTTCATTGTATTATTACAACGGGTGATCTTTTTCCACTCTTTGTTTGGCCGAAATTTCTACTTACCTAACTGGTAAATACGCACAAGAATTTACAAAAATCACGCTGAGCAAATTTTCCTACAGATTTGAAACCACAAATTCGAAAGTTTGATTTCGTTGTCGAGAATGCCACACCATCTTTTTTTAGAAGCGAAAATAAGGAGTATTTGGTACGTTACATGCTACGACATGAACGATACGATACCCTTCATCACTAATGATACTTAACGCAGCATCCAATCAAGGTTATCTCATCGTGAATTAAAAATTATAAAGTTGGTAAAGAATACGTATGTAAATGATGGTAGCCTACGTATCTTCACAGACACCTGCATTGAACAGAAGCTCAACAAAAGCACAAAGAACAGTGTCTATGGGTTTGAATGATTCATGCGTTTACAAACATAAAAGATAATGAATTACTAAAGAGGGAAATTTTCAAGCATATTAACAAGTCCGTCTATCATTACCCTTTTTTTTTTGTACATTACAGCTAATTCGTTCATATTGTCAGATTTTATTGATCAAAATTTCACTACAACACTAATGTAAATATGTATTTCTTTGTAAACAGTTGTAATTTCAATACTATAGATACCATGTGAAAATTACACAGAACTTCCAAAAGAAAGAATATTTTCAAAAAAAAAGAATACTCGTATTTCTTAACCCCCCCCCCCCCATTTTTGAAATTTCTAATTACACAAAATACTGAATAGAAAAACTGTATCAACCTGGATAATTTATTTTTGGTGAGATGCGTGCCAAATTATGAAATTATCAAAAATAATACACAAATATTGTGAAAATCAAAAAAAAAAGCGAAGAAAAATATTAAAAAATTTACCTCGACCATAAGAATTAATTAGAGAAAATAAGCAGAAATATAAACAACAAGTTGATGGAAATGAATGCTTAATAGAGCAGAAAACTTAAAAAATTTCGAAAATTTACACTGAAATACGAGAAAAAAACCGCTAAAAGGTGTTGCAAACTGAATGAAAATTGAAAAAGTATACGTCAAAGTATGAAAAAAATTATCAAAATTTACAAAAAAGTACTAAAAAATGGAAAAATTTACATAAAATGTAAGAAAGAAATACGAAAAATTTTAACAAAATGAGCTACACCAGCCTGATTTTTGTGAAGTATTATAATTCTGTGAATTGAAAAATAGTGATGCTTTTTTCCTCATTAGTGATGCAGTAAGGAGAGTGCAATGTGGCTAAACAGTCAACACCACCAAAAGTCACATCTAGGACCAATGCTAAATCCACATATCAAACCTTTACTTCCTAGTACAAGAGGGAGGAGAGGAGGTGGAAGGAGGAGATTTGCAAGGAACAAACTCAAAAAATAAAAATAAATAAAACTACCAAAAAACCACTTTATCATGGTTTGTTAGACGGTGCAATGAAGCTGAAGAGTCAACCCTCCTAAAAAGGCACATCTACAATTTCGTAGCTCAATTTGAAGAACAGGAAATATGGGAAGAACAGGGGAAAATCCGCATATCTCCCCTTCTAATTGACCTAAGAAACAGATTTTTGGATACGTTATACAATTTTGGATCGTCTACCGATTGGCTCGAAAAAAGAACAATTCATGCGGTTTTGGCCCCTCAGCACCCCCTCCCTCAAATTTGGGCGTAACTGAATTTTGACCCAAGGTCGTTCCCACTCATATATATCTGAGCCTATCGACCAGATTAGGGCAATTCTGTTCGATATCGAGCAGAGTAAATAATTTTACTCTTGAAGGAGGGGGGGGATGAAAATAAATATCTGACATGGCCAAAATTGCAACGGTTATGGTTTTATAGGACCCCGGAACATGTTTTGTAGACATTCCGTTCCCTTTCATCCGCTGTGGGTTGATAGACAGTAATAGCCTGGTTTTTATAATACGACGTAGAAAATCAGGCTAAAAAGATATGGAAAAGCACAACAAAATTTCCAAAAGCACATTAAATTCCAAAAATCACAAAAAAAAAGCAGAAAAACATGGAAATTTAACTAAAATAAAAGAAAAAAGACATCTCTTGCAACGATTTTTCAGCCTGATTAACATTGCGAGTAGGAAGGGTTCAATGGGGTTAAAAAATCGAAGCCCCCAAAAGGTATATCAAGGGTCCCTAAAGACAGGACATACTTAATTTCAATTTTCTAGCCCAAAAAATCGACCAAAAAACAACATATTCAGGATCGTGAGGGGATGCAATGGGGCTGAAAAGTCGAGTCCCCCGAAAGGCACATCTAGGGCTCCTTAATTTCAACTTCTTAGCTCAATTTGGAGGGGAGTTATGCGAGGAACAATATTAAAAAAATAAGAAAAACCGATCAGAAAATTACTTTTTTGAGGCTATGAAGGGGTGCAATTGAGCTAAAAAGTCGAACCCCCAAAAGGCAGGCCCAAGTCAAAAAGGGGAAAATTCCTCATATCTTCCCTCCTAATTTACCAAGGAGGTTGGTTTTTGGATATGTTATACAACTTTGAGTCCCTATCAATTGGCTTAAAAAGGGTCAAATTTTACGCGTTTGACCCTTCATCACCCTCCCCCCCAATTGGGGTATAACTGAATTTTGACTCAAGTTCATCCCCACTCATATGTATGCAATTCGCTGCCAAACTAATCCGATTGACCGAATTGGAGCGATTTTGGTCAGTATCGAGCAAAGTAAATTATTTTAATATTCTGGAGGAAAAAAATAAATTTTAAATAAAAATAAATACCTGACATGGCCAAAAATTGTCTTAATGACCTTCCAAGGGCCCAAAAACGCATTTTGTTGGTATTCCCCCCCGCCTCTCACTCGCTGTTGGCTGATAGACTGTAATAGCCTGGTTTTCATTGACAATATGACATAGAAAATCAGACTAAAAATTAATTGGCTCAACTTTTATTGAACTCATTATTTTTGTAAGAGTTGACCCTCAAAAAAAAATTTATTTTCAGAAAAAATTTTAATCTTACAAATGAATGATTAAGAAACTTTTTATACACAGGGGAAAGTGGAGCACGTATAGATGATTAATTTTTGTGATGTACTTAGCAGTAGTATTAAAAGAAGTATTTAAAAAAAAAAAAACCGCAATCAAAAATTTTTGTAATGATCAAAAAAAATATCGCCCCTTCAAATAGTTCAGTATGCAATTTTCCTAGCACATGTGAATAAAGGTCAAACGAAGGTGAACACGTACTGAGAGGTACAACGCTGGAACATTCCTACTCGCCTGACACAAGGGTTGCATAAGCCAGCCTGTGACATTTGTCACATGTGTGGTTGGTCAGGATTAATGATCCATTCTATCCGATTAACATCGTCCTTCACTTTGACAATTCGTAACAGTGAGAGAAAATGCACAAAAATTTTTCAACCATCGGAAACATCATTTAAGAACTTTCTGATACGATCCCTTTTTGAAACTCCCCTAACTCAGCTTCTTAAATTTGCCCAAATGGCGATCAATAAGTCCTTCATCAGCATCACGTTAAAGCTTGATGGATTTCACAAAACCCTCGTGTGATCGAACTCGCACACGCATCACAATTACCGTTTTCTTTGTAACGTCGCGATTATATCATTATAATAATTAATGTGCATAATACAATAATCATCCACATGACTAGCCTCCTCTTTCGCTCAATAGTTTGGAATCTCTCTTCGTCACACCAGCAGACACATTAAGTATAAACATAATCAACACCCGTAAAAGCCAATAAATCTTTGGTCTACCCAATAACACATAGTTAATATGTTTTATCACCTCTTTGTGTACTACGTATTGTACATCTCATCGACATTATGCAGTTTTTATCGCATTATCCACGAGATCGTCTGCAAGTGGTACACATGTTCACCTTGACTGAGATAACACAAATACGTTTAAATAGATATATTATCGACTATTACAGACGATAATGATATTTACTTAACGCGGGGTTATCATTTTTATTCAATTTGAAAATAAATTCTCTTCGAATTGATATCAAACAAATTCTCTTTTTTTTTTTCATCTCATCTTTTCCCGAAAATACCGAACAAGCTAATTTGAATCTCGTTATTTAAAACACAATTAATTATAAAACATAAAATAATGCAACCATCTCATCAACAGGTTCTGATTCGGGGAAAAAAATCAAATTTTTATCGACGTATCAACTATATCGATAATTATATATTACCTATATTGTCATATAAATTATCACGTGTTTCCGTGCCACTGTATACAATACCGACTATACCACCCCAACCCCCCCTTACCATTCTTTCACTTCTCATTATTACGCTATACGTACATTTTTACACCCACATCTTTATGCCTGACTGTGCGGTGATCAAATAAAAAAAATCATTATACCGCCACACAATCACACAATACACCCACAACCTTGAAATGAAATTCCTGTTTTTTTTTTCATTTTTTTAAAATTTATTTTATCGCAATTATCAAACGAAAAAATTATCCGATATCGGCGAATAAATCTTTTTATTTTGTTGCACGAAGTATGCAATTATACCTGTCGGTATGCAATAAACACATCAGACAAACGACGTAAGAGAAATTATCCATTAGAATCATATTCGTATGCGAATAAGTATACGTGTAGCGAAGATGGCAAATTATTCATTTCATCTGCTTCTATATTTGATCCCCTCCCCTTCGCTATTTTTTCCAATACCGGGACGTTAAATAATACTATGCTAATGCTATATTATGCATTTCATGCATTACCTCTATCTACTTAGTGCTACTCGTAACATTGTTTTTTCCATATTCAATTTTAATTTTAATTTTTTTTTTTTTTTACGTTATATTCGTAAACAGAGTATGCTCGACTGTGACGCTAATTCCAATTGTCGAAGATGTCGTCGTCGGTCGTAACGAACGTGTGAAAAATCACTTATCGAATAATCGCGACTCGACGAATATCTACAGTTCATTAACGAATAAATGATTTCGCAGCTTGATGCTGAAGCAAACCAGCAGCCGCATACAAATATCTACCATTCGTAGTCAGCTACCGGGAAAATCGTTTGTCAAATTTGCAATAATGTAAGTACCCTCGTGACCTTATAAAGCATACCACACGTAGGTAATAGGTATCCATTAGAAAATAAATAATTATTTTAAAATAATAACATTAATAATAATAGCCGAACGTTTAAGACGAAAATATCTCCGTAACAATTATAGATGAATTTAATTTTAGAATAAATGGACAATAACTCGATACGATGGCTATTGATCGTCTGGATCACGTTCGTGGATCGTCTGCCAGCTCTCCAAATCGGAGTCGGAATTGCCGACGTGACCGGACCATCGGTTGGAATTCCATTCGTAAGTATCTCCTTGTACGATTATTGTCCTCATTACGATTTTTTACTATAAACGTTCCTTACTAAATGAATCTAACAAAGGGTATCCTTGATCTCGGATTTTACAAATTTTCACAAAACATCATTGGGCGTCTCTAAAAAAAAAATTTCCACTTTACCTCCCTCGCTTAGAATTTCGAAAAAGTTTTTTTTTTTGCAAAACAAAATTCTGTATTCGCACGTATTTGAGGAAAAGTCATGATTCTATTTTAAAGGTTTATAGGAATGATGGGTTTATCGACATGAAGTTTTCCAAAATCCCCCTCCCCCCAGATAAGGGGAGAGAAATTGACAAAATAAAACTTGGAATTACTGCAGCTGCATACCCTGAGGAGGTACAGATATTCTTTTCGTTGAAATATACGTTTTAATAAGTACAGTTTTTGGATTCTTCATCAATTTTTTGAGATTCGGGTCGTTCTTAAAAACATAAAAAATGTTCAAACTGCGTTTTTTTTTTTCAGAAATAATGACTAATACGCTAAAAATGAATAGAAGTGAAGTTGTTCAGCGTGAAATTTTATATAAAATATCGTTATTAAAATTCTGACTGAGAAACTCCATTGCGGAACTGTGGCCATAGGCGTATGGGGGAGGGGGGTAAAGGGTCAAAATGCGAACGAGAGGTTCGAACGAAAAATAAATGCCGGATTCGTATTCAGTGTGTCTGAATTAGTCGTAAAGTACTCATATCCTAATTTTTCGACCCACTTTCAAATGAGAAAAAATTACGATTTTGTTCAAAAAAGTCTATTTCAAGTAGGGCAGCAATTTCCAAATCAATACCGAGCGACAATTTATAACGAGGGAGTTTCGAAATTTGGTATATTTACTATACCTGTCGATATAAAATCGTAGGGAAGTCGTACCGAACTTTCGTGGCTCCGTTTTGGGGACCAGGGGCATCCCTCCCCTCAAATTTGGGATAATACCTAGGTTGGTGATGTTGGTGGCATTTTTGCACAAATCAAGCCCCTTGAATACGATAATGATTGTTTGACTCCCAAATTTGAGGTATGAGGTGCCCCCGAGACGTAAAAATTCGGTACAACTTACTTACGATTTTATATCGACACGTATAGAAAATAATAGGAAATTTCAAAACTCTCTCGCTACAAATCGTTGTTTTATTGCAATTTTTTTTTTTCATATTGAAAGTGGGTCAAAAAAATTGTAAAGGAGCGTTTTTCGACTAATTCAGACACGTTGAATACGAATCCGGCGTTTATTTTTCGTTCGAACGTCTCGTTCGCATTTTGACCTTTACCCCCCTCCCCCATGTGTCCATACCCAAAATTATGTAATTACGTTCCTCAGCCAAAATTTTAATGACGAAATCTGATATACAATTTTACGCTGAACAACTTTACTTCTATTCATTTTTCGCGTTTTAGCCATTATTTCTGGGGGGAGGGGGGACGCAGTTTGAGCATTTTTAAACTTTTGAAAAAGGCTCAAATCTTCAAAAAAATTGAAAAAAAACGCTGTCAATTTCACTCCCTTCCCCCGCTCTCTTAAGGAGTGAAAAATGTTGAAAAAAATTGTGTCGATAGACATGATTTTTTTCCTCAAATACGCATGAATACAGAATTTTTTTCCCAAAAAAATATGTTTCCGGTATTCTGTCAGAGGGAGGGGCGAGTTGGGGTAAATTTCTTTAGCCCTAAAATTTTATTAGAGATGCCTAATGATGTTTTGTGAAATTTCGGAAAATCTGAGATCAAGGACATTTCGTCATTCTTATCCGGAATATCCTTTCGGCCTCATAACTCCATTTGAATAAGAGATATAAGCAAAACAAACTCGAAAAACACAGTAAAAACGAAAATTTTTTGAAATTTCTGACCTTCAGCACCTCTTTGCTCAATTTGGACGCGACCCCCCTCCCCCCACCTGAGCACATCGGCACAATTTGAGCGATTTCAGCCGATATCACGTTGAGTAAATAGTTTTAGTCCTTGGTTAAAAAAAATAAATAAATGAATATCCAACGTACCCAAAAATTATCTTAATCGTCTTCTAAAACATCAAACCCGATTTCGTTAATACCCCCTCTCTCTTCAACGCATATTGACAGTCTGTAATAGCTAGGTTTTCTATGATAACATATAACATAGAAAATAATGCTAAAAAATATAAACAAAGTGAATGATAACAAGAGTAGTAAGTATAACTAAAAACGTTTCCGAAAAATCGTGATCCATTTCAACACGAACCAGTTATAGATATTAACATCACGTGTTTGTAGTATAGGTCTAAGTCTACATCAAGTTATAGGTCACTAAAGATAGAGTATAGGTTATGTCCGTTCGTTGTGTCCTGCTCTAGCGACCATATTCCGAGCCGCAGGTCGCCTCGTGCAGAGAATTATTACTTCTGCTAATTAACACAATTACCGTATGGTCAAAAATTTCACCGAAAATTATGGTTACTAATTTACTAAACCGTATACTATACAGATGGGATACGCTAATATAGAACAAAAAGGTCAAGGTATTCATTTACGACAATTCTCCAGAGCGTTTATCATCAGCGAAAATAACCAAAATTTCGTATTCGTCAGCGTCGATTGTGGAATGGTAGGAAATGGATTGAGGAAAGAGGTAGGTTCGTGAACTTGGTTTCGTTTCGCTAGCATTGGCATACCTATTGTTTATTTTTTGAATTCGATGTCCTAGGTATTGAAAAAAATTGAAGAAAAATTCGGTGATTCGTATACGGTGAATAATGTCATGATCAGTGGTACTCATACTCATTCGGCGCCCGGTGGATTTCTGATGGATTTTCTGTTCGACGTGTCCACTCTCGGATTCATTCCAGACACATATAACGCTCTGATTAAAGGCATAGCTTTGGTAAGAACGAATGTGATTTTTATTCGTCCGACTGCGTTTATAATTTATCATTTGTCTGAGTACTTTTTCGTAATCGTCATAATGATTCATGTAGAGTGTGGAACGAGCTCATGAGAATCTAAAACCTGGTAAAATCTATCGTTCTGTTGGTAATCTCCTGAATGCGAATATCAACCGTAGTCCGACCGCGTATTTGGAAAATCCTGCTTCGGAAAGAGCCAGGTGAGCAATCATAATTATTTTAACCGCGCACAATCATTACATTGAATATCACTTCGTTCATACATTCGAAGTAAAAAATGAATGCATAATTATGACGAAGCAAAATAATTCACCCTGATGAAATATAATCATAGGAAAATTGTTTGCGAACGAATCATTCATCAAATATAAAAAATCGTTCGTGAACGAATGGAAAAATGATATGACGTTCACAGCAAAAAACGTCATTTGAAAAATTTGTAAATCCACTAAAAAATCTTAAAATTCGTTCGTGAACGATTTTGAAACATCAATACTGGAAAATCGTTCGCGAACGATGATCAAGATTAGCAAAAAAAATTACTCCAAAATGGTTAGATGGCCTACTTAGGAAAAAATCTATTCGTTCACGAGTCTTGACTGAATTGATGATTCAAGATAAAGTACAACCGTTCACGAACGATTCAATGATTCATTTTAAAAGATAATGAAATCCAAGTGATGTGACAGCAACTCGTTTAAAAATTTTTTGTTACGTTACTGATGACTCATGGCTCAATACCATTATCGAATCGTTCGCGTCAAAAATAAAATGATAGAACTGCTTCTGAACAAAAACGAATCCGTTGAGGAAATCTTTAAAATGACCGAAAAACACATTCTTCGTTCGGGAAGAAAAGCTGAAAAAAGCGTTCGCGAATGATTCATTAAAAAGGAATCATATCGTTCGCGAACAAATTGCATAAAAATTCCGTTCATGAGTCACGAATAGTGCGATCGTAAAAGAATATGCATTCGTTCGCAAACGACTCGTTTATAAAGAGTGAAATGATTCATTTTCGAGATTCTTTAAAATCAATCGTAAATTGAAATATTCGCTAAGAAATTGTTCAAGATTTGAAAATTAATTACAAATGACTCCATTCACTTACTAGTAGATAATCGTTCGGGAACGATACATTCAGAAAGTCGATAACATCAGATAATATTGTTATATCACTTGCAACCATTCGAAGAGCAATATTAATGAATCGTTCACGAACGACTTATACGGACCACTCATAAAATTTTCAAAATAGCTGTACACTAAATTAATCATCTATCCATGACCTCGAAAAGTTCTTGAAAATTGTTTGCGCATAATTCATTCGACAAAAATCACAAAGTGGTTCGCGAACGATTCGTTGGAAAGCTACTGCAGAATCTATTAATGAAGACATCAAGATCTAGACTGCAAAAACTAAAATTGAAACTGAAGCTGAAACGTAGAATCAAAATAAAAATTCAAAAAATAGAAACTGAAGCTAAAATGCAAAAAATTAAAACTGAAATTTTGAAACTGAGAATAGTTTTAGTTTTAAAAACTTATTTTCAAAATCAATTTCTATTCAATTTACAGAAAAACAAAAAATTGTGACATTCATATTTATTTAGTCATTTTCAGACCTTCGTAGCAATGTTAGAGAAGCCAGGAGCACCACACCAGGGCTTTGAAAATTTAAAACTGAAATACAAAAATCAAATTGAATATTTAGAAACTAGAATTGAAACTGAAACTGAAACTCGTAAAACTGAAATTGAACCCATAAAATCGAAATCTGCAATAATCAAAAACTAAAAATTGAAAATGAAATTGAAATTCTTTTAGTTTTTCAGCCTTAATCAAGACAATAAAAAATTACTTTTACTAAAAAATTTACAGAATCACTTTACGTTCAAAAAAACTCAAAATGAGTGATTTGTGAACAATACAAATCCTAAACCATTCGCGAATGACTCTGATCGAATTTCTACAAAATCATACCTATTTATTCTCAACTAACATTATTCAACCTATAATCTCCTTCTTTTCGTGTATTTGAAATTAAAAGACCTGTACCTGCATTAATCTACAGATACCAATTCGACGTAGACAAGCAAATGGTACAACTGAAATTTATCGACGACAATGATAAACCAATGGGAATGATCACTTGGTTCGCAGTACATCCGACTAGTATGAACTACACGAACACGTTAATTTCGACAGATAACGTTGGCTATGCTTCTATCTTATTCGAAAAGAAAATGAATCCGAAAAGAACACTCATAGGCAAAGTAAATAAACCTATGCTACCCTTATTACCCTAGTTAAATTCTCAACAGGTGTGTAAAACTACTAAAACCCTTATCTATATTGTGCAGGGACCTTTTGTAGCGGCTTTCGCCTCCACCAATCTCGGCGACGTATCACCCAACATAATGGGAGCACGATGCCAAATATCCGGCAACGAATGCGAACCAAATAGCAGCAGATGTGCCGACGAGAAAGATCTATGCGTCGCCGCCGGCCCAGGCCAAGATATGTTCGAGAGTACTAAACTGATCGCCGAACGTCTTTATGGTAAAGCTCTGGTAAATATGTAACAGATGCTTGATCAAAGTATATGTATAACCAAATACTCCACAACCCTATTCCCTACGTTATTCGTGTCATGTACCAAACTTCATATAATACCATATCCATTCACTCGAGTAACGCTAGTTTGATTTGTAGGAATTGTGGAATTCAAAAGGTGTACAGATCACCGGAGATATTCGTACCATACATCAATACGTCCATATGCCTTCGCAGACTGCCAAATACGTTGACCCCAAAACTAAAACAAGTAAATTGGTGAGTCACCAACATTAGCTTGCGTCTTGTACCTATACCCAACACCTTTTTATGACGTCAGGTCATCTTCAAGATTAATTTATTTTTAATTTATAATTATAGGTTAGCGGTTGCTTGCCAGCAATGGGACATAGTTTCGCAGCCGGCACCACAGACGGTCCAGGACTATTTTCTTTCAAACAAAGTCAAACTATGCCAAACAATCCGCTATGGAATATGTTGACCAATACTTTAGCTGTGCCATCGCTCAATCAAACTACCTGTCATGGGATTAAACCAATTCTACTAACTACAGGCGAAGTACTTATACATATACATTCAATTAATTTGTAATATTGCACATCGGCAATAGTTATCGACGTGTATCACATCTTTAGATGAAATTCCCATTCCAATGGCAACCGGATATAGTTTCCACACAATTGGCTCTAATTGGAAAAATAGCCATAGCTTGTGTACCCGGCGAATTCACCACTATGTCTGGTCGAAGACTACGAACTGCTTTGAGAAAAGCATTATCTCTGGAAAAAGATGTAGATGTGATAATAGCTGGTCTATGTAACACATACAGCGATTACATTACCACTCCAGAAGAATATCAAGTAATATTACTGGCAATGATCATTCGCCATATTACCAATTCTTTGATTTCCATTCGAGATATTCTTAAATCTTACTATGATTCAATACATACGATTTTTTTTTTCTTTTATCCATTTAACACAGATACAAAGATACGAAGGAGCGTCAACAATATTCGGTCCATATACGTTACCATTATACATTAGTCAATTTGAGAATCTCGCTTCTCAGCTCAAGGTTCCGTGACAGAATATACCTCAACTTAAAATTTGTTTCAGACAATTTCCATCAATTTAAATACTTGCTTGATTACAATTTAC
Source organism: Ferrisia virgata (assembly GCA_900060175.1). Lineage (NCBI taxonomy): Eukaryota > Metazoa > Arthropoda > Insecta > Hemiptera > Pseudococcidae > Ferrisia > Ferrisia virgata. Next base: position 17,625 of record FIZR01016631.1, read on the forward strand.
AGGGAAAACGAGCAGCCATGATCTCGCCAGGCCCTACTCCGCCAGAATTCTTCAATAAACTAATCACCTTGGTACCTCCAGTGATGTTCGACTCGCCTCAATGGGATTATAATTTTGGAGATTGCATATTACAGCCCCCCGCTTCCGTTAAAATTGGTAGTACCGTTTCGGTGAAATTTGTAAGTCTCACATAAAAGGTTATAGTCGCTAAAACGACGAAACGACATCATCTTATTTACCGCATCTCTTGCACAATTTTTATTCAGGTTTCAGGACACCCGAGAAATAATTTACGAACAGAAGATACATTTTTAACTGTCGAATTACTCGACGGCGATTGGACCGTTATTGCTACAGACGCTGATTGGGAAACAAAGTAAGAAAATAATTGAAATGCGTTTCCTTTTTGAAGAAGTCTTGTTCCGTGTTTGCAGGGGGGGGGGGGGCACGTACTTTATTTCAAATTTAGGATCGGTCAATATTCGTCAATTTTTCCGGATTATGGTCAAAAAAAGGGGGGAATTTGATGTGGAGCCTTCGATTAAGGTTTTTAATGGATTTTTTTAATGGAAAATTATCACTTTTTCGGTACTTTTTTACAAAACAGCTTTCTTCTTTACCACAACCTTTCTTGAAATTTTAACTGAATTCAATACTTTTTTACAACTTTTACTACCTATTAAATACCTCGTTAGTGAATTATACTCTCAGGCCTCTCAATATCCTCAATCTACTAATTTCAGCCTCCCAAAATAAAAATATGAAAACCTTTCAGTGTCAAAAACAGTGGGAACTCTCCTTCCCTTCTTACTAATCAGGGTTTTTTCCAGCTATTTCAAAGGGATTTCTCAAAGTAGTTCTATTCCTCGATGGAAAAAATTAATTAGTCGACTCGATACCGGCTAAAATCGCCCAACTTTCAACTAAATACTCATTTTGTCGGTAGTTTTATGCTAATCAATTTTGAAACATCTGGAGTCCTCCGATTAGGGTGTATGAAAATTTTGGATTTAGGGTACAACTGATCTGAAAGTCCAAAAATGGAAATTTTTCATAATTTCATTACATACGAAAGTGAAAGATCTGCAACATGCTCAAAAATTAACGTCTCACGAGGATTTAGACCCATGAACCCCCTCCCCTCCCTCTTCCAACTTTTTTATATCTTTGATTTCCTATTCAAATAACATTGACCAACATATCAGGCTTTGCTAAGCTAGTCTGGGGAGGGGTGGAGATTTCAACTTTTCAACATCAAGCCACCCCTATATAAGCATAGAATCCGGTTTCAGAGCATTTTTCTCATCTGTGCAGGTGACTCCTGACCTAGAGGCGTTTAAATTTGTTACGTGAAATTTTAGATGTGTCCAAGGTGTGCTTTTCTGAGGGTTTCAATTTTTCACCATCAAATTTTCACTTCAGTCGCCCCCTCCACATATAAAGGGCATTTTTTCAACAATTGCTCGCATGTACAAATCAATCCCCCCTTCCCTTCCCTTCCGATATCATAAAAGAAATTTTTATACTATTCACACACTAATATCATTCTATTCGGGTCTCATTTACAGGTTCATATGGCGTCGTATTTCATTCATATTCGGTACCAGCGAAGTAGAAATCCAATGGACAGTCGAACCTCACGTCAAACCGGGTTATTATCGTATTCGTCATTTTGGCAGCTTTAAATATATCTCTGGTAAAATCGAAGATTATGTCGGCACAACACAAGTTTTCAAAGTTACCAAATGAGCCCGAATCTACCTAGCCAAGAAGCCGTACCTTGCTGGGTAGTGTGTATGTGTAGGCCTATATTGGGAAATACTCATCACTACAATTATTACTGATCTCAAAATATCTTTCCAACTACATACGCTTTATTCGAAGACAAATTGCAAATTTTTTTTTATTGTTTATATAGAATTAAGATTTATACGAAATTGATATGAGTCAATCTGAGCTTTAGTACACATAATATGAAAAATTTATGTAGAAATTAATCACAACTTGGTTGTAATAATATTTCATGTTCACACCTTATTTATTAAAATTCTTCCAAGTTATCTCATAAATTTACTAATAATAGGCCATAAAATCAAAAAAAAAAAAAAAGGCCTGCGAATTCAACCACGTATTGCCAGTCCAACTTTTTATTTTTGCAAAATACATTCTCTCAGTTAATCACAACCATCAAAATAAATGAAAAATGTAAGACCTCAGTAAGATATTCAGCAACATTACATATGGGTGGGGTAGTTGATTAATTTTATGAGAAAGGATGGGGAAGTATTTACCATTAGTTTCACTCACACATCATTCATTTCAGTTGGTTTGAAAAAAAGAGGGGGTGAGCCATGAATCATATCCACTACTCTCGACATGCAGCTGTCAATATCCATTGGAGTAGGGTTCTTCATGGTTAGACAATTCCGGTAAGGTAATAAGAGTTTCTATTGGACTGTCCATCTGAGGGTTGAAGTATTTTTCTCGGATCTCCAACAGCACCAGGTATTAAGTGGAGGTTGAGTAGAGGTAACGATCAAAACAGATGATGGTACGGCTATTCCAGTCTATTGTTTTTAAGTAGGTGAATTATGGCTGAGATTGAAGTTGAACGGATGCTGTAGTGTTGGTTATTGATGTTGATTCTACCAGCTATTGATCCAAGAGAAGCATTTAGGACTGGTTGTGCAGGAAGTAACTGGAATACCAACCTCAGTCTGGACAGGATATCTTCAAGGATAACATTATTTTCGTAGGGGACTTGAAGGGAAAAGTTTGATTTGTGAGGCGGTTGTGTTAACAGTTTTAGTTACAATAACTTCATTTTTTTCTCTCACTTGATGTATTTGTCGACGAATTTTCCACCCAACTTGACTTGGAGTTAAATTGTGTCAGTTGCACAAGTCAAAATCCAACAAATTTTTTCAAAATTTTTTAGGTTTCTTAGTGAATATGAATTTTAAATGAAGTCTTTCTAACATATATTAAATATAATGACTTGTTAGCGTTTATGTTTAAATTTTCATGAATTTTTGCCATTGCCAAATCAACTACAAAAAAAAATACGTCATTTTATTTTTTTTTTATCAACAAGGAAATTTTGGCAATTTAGCTCATGCTAACTTGGATGGAAATAGGTGTATCAGAAAAAAAATCCTCTAACAATAAATTTCACTGGTTGTATCATTCTAAAACTTAATGTCTGATTTTCACGTCCTTTCTCTTTTTCTCTAATTATCGCATTCAGATAATTATCGAACGCTTATTATACTATTGATAACTAATTAAGACTTATGAACGATTTTAATAACACGTGTAAATCATAAATTATTAATCGTAAAGACTGAATTTTAATTTGCGAAATTCTAAACCTAATTAAATGTATGAGAAATTTTCTATTACGAAATTTCAACGAAATTAGAATGGAATATAAATAGGTAATTTTTGGAAACCCTACCTGATCCAAGAGTGGTCCTAATACCAATATCAAATGGGATTACGACTTTACTACCATCGACAGTGAGAATCTTCGTTGCACAGGCCACCGTTAAATCTGCAATTCAAATAAAATAATGGACATATTTAGATAACTATGTACTTAATTATAATATGCACCTGGTACAAGCGTAATTAACACGTCATACAGGAAATTGAAACGCAATTGAGCTGCGATAGCCTTTGCGATAATAATCAACATAAATTTATTACACTCGCGCGTGGTACAAATTCTGTATTTACTCGCACTTATATATGGGTGGATAATTAGCTATATGGACTGTTACGAGCAATTTGTTAAAATACAATTTTTGGTAATAAAAAACCCGTTAAGATTAAATCAATCGTGTAATCACACGCAGTTTCATATTATTTTCATTTAACACATATCAAAAATTTTATCAAGAAAAAAAAAGAACATCGCTTCGTGACGATTTTTTGGCCTAATTTTCTCGAAATCTTGGCGTTGAATTAAATTCTTGAATGAATAAGAACAAGAAAAAAAAACATAGTGAATTGGTTTAAGGGCGAAAACTCAAAACTTCTCGGGTACCCTCCCCCTTCCCCTGAATTCTCGATCGATCCACGTTTCAAGTTCTACATATCTATCGTCACTTGCACCCAGATAACAATCAGGTAGTTGAGCACTTCTTCAATTACCTAACCTTCTAAATCCAATTAACAACCTGTTACATTTTAGATTTTAAGTGCGATCGTTTAGTGTAAACATCGAGACTCTCCCTCTCCCCACCCCTTGTTCACCCTGAGCACACTTCAAGTATACATGAGATTAATCCACATGCTAGGGTTTCAGTCTCGTAGGTTAATTAGGACGTAAGACTGTGCCTTAAATCGATAAGATCTGTTATTCAAAAAATCGAAACTGAAACATGTTCAAAATTTTCGACTTTCACACCTCTTTACTCTTTCGCCTATGGAAAAGTTTACCGAAAACATTATTTTCCTTGCACGACTAATACATTACCTTCCACACAGCATATCTGCTATTTACACCGAGATAATATCCAATAGAAGAATATTATCTGTCAATCTGCCATGTGCAATGTACATATATCATAAATTCCACCTTATAAATTCAATTTCTATTTTTACGTACGTAATAGGACGAATAAAGTAACACGCGATATATTCAGATGATTTATTTCGTTGTTCTACTTCGACGCTATCGTTTGATTTAATGCATTATACACATTTGGCGATTATCTATTATTAATCGATATATATCGTATCAATCGCAAGAATAAATTCGACGTACAAAAACGGAATTTTCTTTCATCTCGTAGACTCGTCGTCGTACATGCAACAAGTGTAAGACGAACAATGAATAAGAACGTTTGATGCGACAAAGATACGAACAACTATTCGTCTCTATCGTATACGGTGTGTTCAGAAAATTACGAAACGTGTTTTTCGTAAAGTACCCAATTTAAATGTTAAAAGGGGTAAGTACATAACTCAAGTTGTTGTACAAGCTGAGAAAAAATTGTTGTTTTCGTGATAAGAAAATTTTGTAAAACCAGTTAAGCGGTTTCAAATAATTTATTAATATGTACTTCTTCAGTGATTCGAGGTATGGATAGAAAGTTCAAATGAAAGTTATAAAAGCAATTCTATTTTTTTTTTCCTACGCTAAACAAGAGATAAAAGTACGCAATTGTAAAAATTTTGAAACGTCTATGAATTCTGGTTAAATGAAAACGTAACTGAGAGTGAGAAACATACAATAAATGTGAAAAGCCAACCTCTAATTGACGCCAAGCAGAACAAATTGGCGTAATTTAGACACTTTTTACGATAATTTTATTCAAAGGGTACCGATATCAGCGGTTATTTGATAAAAATTGGTAAAATACTGAAAATGTATCAAAAACCACTAAAAAACTGTTGAAAATTAGGTTAAAATCCAGCTAAAAAATGGTTAAAAATCACCGAAAATTTAAGGCAAAATTGGCAAAAATATGTGAAAAATGCATAAAATTGATTAAAATCATGAACTCTTGAAAGTCGAGCTCAAATCTTTTAAAATCATAGAAGATTATGTAAAAATTTGTCAAAAATTGGTGAAAAGTGCGGAAAATTGATCAAAAATCAAAATAAATTGTTTAAAATTATGTAAAAACCGATCTAAAATAATATGAAAAAAATTGATAAAAATCATCGAAAATTGGGTAAAAAATTGACAGAAACAGGTAAAACATTTGCAAAAGAGCGTAAAAACATATGCAGATAATTGACCAAAAATTGTTTAAAATCATTGAAAATAAGTAAAAATTTGACAAAAACTGGTAAAACTTGCAGAAAAGTGATAAAAAATCACGAAAAAAGTAGAGAATTACGTGAAAATACATCAAAAATTTTACATAAAGAGTAAAAATGATCGGAAATTGGGTAAAAAAACAGACATAAACCGATAAAAAATCGACACAAATTGGTAAAAAGTGCCAAAAATTGTTAATAAAATCACGAAAAAATGTAGAAAATTACGTAAAAATTCACCTGAAACATGATAAAAATTGTTAAAAATCGTAGAAAATTTCGGCCAAAATTTGATGAAAATGGGTAATAAGTGCAAAAAATTAATCAAAAATCGCGGAAATAGGTTGAAAAGTTACATAAAAATTGATCTAAAGTACGATATAAAAAAATCGTTAAAAAACATCAGAAATGGGTAAAATGGCAGAAATTTTATCAAAAATTAAGAAAAAATGTAGAAAACGTTGTGAAAATTGATCCAAAATACGATGAAAATCGTTAAAAGTCCTCTAAAATTAGTTCAAAATTTTAACAAAATGGGTAAATTTATCAAAATTTACATTAAAAATGACCGAATACATATAATAATACGATAAAAATCCATAAAAATCATCGGAAATTGGGTAAAAATTTAACAAAAGCGGGTAAAAAGGTGCAAAAAATTCATCAAAAATAACGCGTAATTGAACTAAAATATGGAAAAGAATCGTTAAAAATCATCGAAAAATGGGTAAAAATTTACAAAGATGAGTAAAAATACGTAGAAAATTGACTATAATTTGTTTAAAATTATAGAAAATTGGGTAAAAATTTGATATTAATGAACAAAAAGTACAGCAAATTATTCAAAAATCACAAAAAAAAATTCTGAAAACTGAGTAAAAATTGATCTGAAATTAAGAAAAAAAAACGTTGAAAATCATTGAAAATTGGGTAAAAATTTAAATCACAAAATAATGTGAGAATTGGCCAAATATTTAGCCTATTTTAAATGATTCTTGACAACTTTTGGTAAATTTTCACTCATTTTACAAAATTATTTGATAATTTTTGATCCATTTCACACATTTTTTACCCATTTTTGTTAATTTTTTGCCCAACTTTCGATTTTTTTTTCATATTTTCAATCCATTTTCGCTCAATTTTCAACAGTTTTTCACGATTTTCAATCAATTTTTACCCAATTTTCACAATTTTTTACATTATTTTCAATTATTTTAAACTATATCCGCAGAATTTTCATTGATTTTTCAACTATATTTTGGTGATTTTAAATAAATTTGCGAATTATTCGATTATTTTGGCCATTTTTGTATCTATTTCATGTTCAATGATTTTTAACGATTTTTGTCATGTTTTAGGTCAATTTTCACGTAATTTTCGACAGTTTTAAGTGATTTTTGATCACTACGTATTTTTGTCAAATTTTTACACAATTGTCAATGATCTTCAAGGATTTTTTTTCAAAATTTACATCAATGTTAACTTATTTTTTAACTTTATTTCGTGATTTTTGATCTATTTTTTTACATTTGTCAACTATTTCTGTCAATTTTTTTACCATTCTCGACGAATTTTTTTTCATATATAGGTAAATTTTTCTTTATTTCTGGTATTCAATGGTTTTTACCCTATTTTTGGTCAATTTTCTGCATTTTTTACGCATTTCTCTCAACTTAAACCAAACTTTTGCAATGACTTTTAACGATTTTTTCCCATTCTGAATCAATTTTCGATCAATTATCAGCAATTTTTACCCATTTTTGTCAGATGGAAATGCGAATTTTTTGAGATTTGAGTCCTTTTATCGCGAAATACTGTCTATGGGAGTTGTTTGAGCTGCTGAACACGAATCCGTTGCGAATTTTATCGTATTAAAATTTCATGAGTGAAGCATTAGGTATTTTACGATTTCGCGATACATTAAAAGACAAAATTTTTCCATCAGAAACGAACTAATTCATGAGCGAAAACCATGGTTAGAATAATTGCGGTTTTTCAACTTTTCCAAAATGTTGCCCTGTTTCTAAAATTTTGAAAAAATATCACCGTGTACACACTACACAGAGGGTCTAGATACACAAAATACACAACTTTTTTCGAATCATCTCTTCGAAATCACACGTAAAAAAAACTCGATTCGAAGTTTTCAAACACGCGTTTGGCCAGAAAAAATTACCGAAATTTTTTCTCAAAACACTCATCAATACATTTCGGTTAACCGTTACCTTATACCTTCATATCTCCCACGCTCATTTCGAGTCTACCCTTTTATGTGAAATTTTTTTAGTTTCACAATAAAAATGAATTTTCTCAAAACCCAACGGACTCGAGCTCGTAATTACAGCTACAATTGATTCATACGAAGTATTTAAAAATAGAACCTTTCTACTGAAATATTCGTGAACAAAAATTAATAATTTATGTGTACATATATACGTTCGTACGAAGTTCAAGTTTGTATTTTATGCTCGAGTTGTATACACCCATTATAATTTATAAGCAATTCGACACTTTTTGCTACCTTTAATCAATTAAAAAAAAAAAAAAAAGCTACGGGTCATTGGTGGCGATCACCACGACCTGTATGTTTCTAAAAAGAAGTAAACACACTGAATTTATAACGCGTAAAAAACCCCCACAGATAACCAATACGATGCCGCTCACCGCCCAGCGCAAGACCAGATTAGATAAAAATGTCCAAAAGTGAATTAGTGACTTCTCAGAAGCAAATTAACAAAAAAAAGAGAAAAAACGAGAGAAACATACTGCGCGAGTCTAGAGGTCACTCTTATCTTATGTTATATTTATTTTCAGTCGAGTTGAGTTCGCAAAGTAACGTCGGCTTGGGCTCGGACCCGAACATTAGGCCAAGTAGTTCATCAAAACCGCTCAACTATTCAGCTGACGGTTCATTAGCTCGTAATGAAAAAAAGTTGGTAATTATACGTGTATAGGGGGGGAGGGAGGGGGGACAGGTTAGGTACACAATGTATCGCGTTAAAAACCAAAATTGAAAACCTACGTTATCAGGTACACGTATTTTTTTTATTTTAATTAATAAATAAGGTGCTAAAATATATACCTACGTACGATCACTTTCGAATTAAAAAATTATTACACCTACAAATAATGCGAGTAAGTATATAACGTTTATATTACATACATTATACGTGTAAGCAGCTTATTAACGAGCAAAATCCTACAGCCAACAGCTACCTACATCAACGACATCGTTACTTATTATCGTAAAGATTATTTTATTACTGAATGAAAAATCGACATCGTAATTTTACGTCGTTTTTTTTTCCTCTCTCTCTCTCTCTTTGTCTCTCTGTCCCCCTTTTTCTCTCGTCAACTCCCCTACCCTTTTCTTCTATCTGTTTCACTTCATCATTCGCACATTTTAATAAGTATATACAGATATACACACACATCCAACATAATGGGTACTATACCGATACCGATACACCACTCGACTCGTACACAGAATACCTACCTATCTAGCTCGCTGCCTACCTACCTACCTACCTACGTACCAACCAACCAACTCAGCAGCTACAAATACGAAAATTTTAAACCACGCTGTTAAAAAATGTAACGTTAAAAAAGGTTTTAATATCGCTATGCTTATCGTACACGGAACAGCTGCCACAAATACCAGTCGCAATGCTACCGAAAAACTTCAGCACGCTATTGCCGCCTCCTTCGCGAATCTCAACATTACCACAAAATATCGCAGCGTTGTCGATTCGCATTCGGATTCGGATTCGTACGAAGATACGAATTACGCAAATTACGTCGAAGATTTCGTTTTACGCGATTCGTTGTACATCGTGGTTCCGCTGACGGTGCTTTATTCGTTTATATTGATCGCCGGCATACTCGGTAATCTCATCAATTGTTGGGTTATAACGAAGATCAAACGTATGCACACCACCACCAATTACTACCTGTTCAGTTTGTCCGTTTCCGATTTATTGCTGCTCACGTCCGGCCTGCCGCAAGAAATCTATTTCATATGGTTCAGGTAAGTTAGAAAAATAGACGTATTGTTTGAATTATTAATACGTACATATGTAGATTTAACTAATTTCAAATATCGGATCGATAAAGATCGTATTATTTAGAATATAATAATAGCCCCCCTGCCTTCCTCCTCCTCCTCCTCGCCTCAACCACAATACACATAACGAGAGTCTCGAATAATTTAGCCTTAACTAGGTAGGAAATAATTATCCACAGCGACCTCTCGGTTACAATACTTCTCCATATCAAGTTTCAAAGTTGTTGATTAGGTCTACTCGAAAATCGCAAATTTTCCTCGAAATCATTCCACGCGTCGTTTTTCCTTCACACAGTAATTAGATAGAGATTGATATTTGCTAAAAAGTACCATAAACTAACTACACCTTTTCCCTCGGTATGTAGGACTCCTCCACTAAAAACTACATACCAAATTTCAACTTCCTGGCTAAATTTGGAATTGAGATACGCGTACACGAGGAAAAAAAAAAACTCGAAAAATAGCAGAATGTAAAGCCGCTGAAAAATATTCACGACTTGATTTTAATTATAATTGTAAGTATTTGATCTGATGTTGAGGAAACTGCCCACCGTGTTCGTTGAGAAATTCTAGATGACAAAAATTCAAAAATCAGGAGTATGGTGATTCCATTTTAGGAGCTATTTTGACTCTAAAACCATAAGCTAAAAATTTTCAAATCCATGAGCCAGATATCAAAATATGTGTTTTTAAAACCCTTATAAACAAAGCTAATTTTGCCAAAAGTCTGAAATGCGCCTCAAGCATGGGCGGGGGGAGAGGGGGGGGGGGGGAAAACACAGAAATTTTGAAAA
>FIZR01016633.1:0-32461 GCA_900060175.1 Ferrisia virgata
GGTGGATGTCTCCAGTCAACTTATAAAGATTATAGCCCATCACAAATGTGAGTTCCAGTGATGTTTTAAGTACTAAGTACTACAAACTATCAAAAATTTGAAAATTGGATAAAAATTTAATAAAAACAGGTAAAAAATGTAAAAAATTGATAAAAAGTTAACAAAAATGGTGAAAATTGGGTAAAAGTTTGACAAAGCTAAGTAAATAAAGCGGTAAATTGATCGAAAATCACGAAAAAGAATGAAGAAAAGTGCATGAAAATTGATCTACATTATGAAAAAAAGTATTAAAAATTATCGACAGTTAAAATAGAGAATTGATAAAATGCGTGAAAATTGAGTGGCAATATGAAAACCAACACTAACAATTATCAAAAATTAGCAAAAAGAGTTGCCTAAAATTGGTTAAAAAATGCTGAAAATTAATCAAAAACCACGAAAAATTGTTGAAAAATGAGTGAAAATTCACCTAAATCGGGAAAAATTCATTGAAAATCATCGGAAATTTTGTAAAAATTTTGTGGAAGTGAGTAAAAAAATGCAAAAAAAAAGATCAAAAATAATGAGAAAATGATAAAAATCGAGTGAAAATTGGCCTAAAATATGAAAAAAATCGTTAAAAATCATTGAAAACTGTTTAATAATTTCATAAAAGGAGTGAAAATTGACGTACATAAAAAAATTAATCATCATTTCTGAAAAAACTGTTGCTAAAATGACATTTCAACGTTAAATTTCCTTTTTTTCAACACAATACTTAGACCTACATTTTATAATAAAACAGATTATCTAAAACTTCACATTTTAAAATATATTCGGGAATTTTACAGAAGATCATTGCGAGTGTCAATACTGAAAAAATCATTTTACAAAAACTTTATGACATTTTGTTGGCTTTTTCATGGCTTAATTTTTCTGACATTTCTGATTGTTTTATCCTGTCCCTTTCTTGGGATACAATATAAGCTGACATAGACTGGAACGAAAATTGTTTAATGGAGAAACAACCCAAAGGAGGTCCGATTCCAGAAATTTATCTTTTAGTTATGTTCCTGATTTTAAGAATTTGGCTTTATTTACATTTTCTTAATTTTGAAACTGCGTTGACATAAAAAAAAGGGGAACGGTTAGAATTTTTATACTTTTTTGTACTTCAATTTTATATTTTTCTTCATTTTTGACTCCTTTTAGAGCCTGTTCAAATGTCAAGTTAAGAGAAACGTGCATTTTATTTTTATTTATTCACGATATTGAATAAATTTTGAGAGAAAAAAATCGCACCATTTTCAATACCTCTCCATCATAATTTTTTAATTCATTTCGTTTTCAACTGAAAAAAAATTTTTTCCAAAAATTAGTTTCTTTTTTCGGAATAAAAAATTCAATCGTACTTTCGAATAAATTAAACAACCCATTCCCACGTACCGAACGAATTGTAATCCAAGTTGGTTCAACAATGAAAGAGAAATTTGCCAACATGGAAGTTTCTTTAAACTTCAAATCACTTCATCGTCTTGGAAAAGATCAAAGATGCGCCAATTGAACGGCGAACGTATTTCAATAAATTGTTGAGTATAAGGCAAAATTACTCTACCTTTTTTTCACACCTTCGCTCGCCTCAATTACTTCGGTAATAAAATCGTACGATAAAATGTCATAAAAGAATACCATTTCAATGTTTGAATTCCAACACAGTGTTAACGGCCTGGCCAGCCTGGTATTCGTATCACTTTCAATCGTCGACTTTGTCCTTTTCCTTCTTTTTTTTTCTTTTTTTTTTTTTTCCTTTTCCTTCAACATATTAAAAATACGAACGTACCGAAAAACATAAAACGAAAAATCTTTTACGAATACGAGACCTAAAGGTCTATAAGGAAGTATGAGAAGAAAAGCAGCACCATTCGTTTGTCGCGCTCGCGTCTCCAAAGTGGACAATAGACCAGCTTGGTGCTCTTTTATTGTCCCTGCTTCAGCTTAGTAGCAGAGAAAAAAAAAAACGCGGTAGAAGATGGACGAAGATGATAAGAAAGCTATAACGGGGTAATCTATCACTATATATGTTGGCTGTCACACGGTATATCTTTAGACTAGGTATACATATAAAGAGAATAGACGTAGACTGTAGGCGTTGCACGAAGGCAATGATGCCGACGCAACAACAACAACAACAACAACAACAAAAAAAAAACATACAAATAAAGTTATACGCACGGTAAGGCTAGGTAACTCCCACCGAGTATAAAGGTTGCGTATAAAAAGAAAATGTTCGGAGATTTTCAGGTATTAGCGTACCTATTGCCTTCCTCCGGGGAAGTTCGATATGCTATATGAAAGTGCTGAAAGAATGAGAATACTAATCAGGCATTCTCTAGGTGCTGGTAACTTTGTTCGTGTTTACTGTGGCTTTCCTCTATTTTCTGGTACGCAACGAGAATATTCTACCTTTTTCTTTTTCCCTTTATTCCCTGCTTCGTATTTTAACCGTAACCACAAAACGACCCGACGCGGTGTGTTCGTTTTGTCATATAAGAAAACTGTATTTTACAACGGTAGAAAAAAATATATATATAATATACATATGAAAAAGCCACAAGGTACCAATAACGACTTTTTATGAAAAATCTACCATAAAAATACACTCTTTGTGGAGTTCATAGGTCTACCTCTATGCACATAGAAATAGTTGATTTATGAAGCAACCAGCTTATTAACTTCAACATATAGGACAAAAAAAGAACGCTGGAGATTTTTATTTAAAAATTATGTTAACATATTCATAAGGTGCCAGACATTTTGAAACTTTTGAAAATTCAATTACCTACCCAACCTACCTACCAACGTTCTCAGTGAGACCATCGCATCGCATCGTGTTATCGTTGAAACAGAAAATTTCGAGCGTTAAATGTTGATGGATTACTTATCTGCGTATACCAATGAACTTTATTAATATCATCCACACGTAAATGTGTAGAAAGGGGAGCTGGTTGGACTAAAATACTCCTCGAACGAAGCAGGTGCGCATAGCACGAGAGGTAACTTTTGAGCTATACAAGTCGATCTACCAATTTTTAAACCAATTTTTACGCTGTAAAATGTTGATGGAGTTTTTGTACCTACTTTCTGCTTTCAATTTTCAATTCAAGTCCAACCACAGATGCGCTGCAAATGAATTTTTATCAAATTTTTAGCCTGATTTTCTATAAATTATATCATTAAACCATACTAGATTACGGATTATGGACCTATGACAGATGCCGAGGGGAAGGGTGAGGAGGGAGAAGGGCCAATCAAATTCGTTTCACAATCATAGAACATCATCAGTACTATTTTTGGACTACTCCGTTATATTTACACTTTTTTTAATCTCCTCCTCAACAAAATTAGAATCATTCATTCGGCTCCATACGGACCAAAACCGTACAAGTTCCACCCATAGACTTGAATATGGGACCGATCAAATATATCGTATACAATTGGGAGTGACCTCGGATCGAAATGAAGTCATACCTAAATTTGGTGGAGAAGATGCTAAACGAAAAAAAAAATCTAAAAAATTATCAGTTTTTGAATCAATCGATAGAAAATCAAAAGTTACAAAACAAATTCGAAAATCTATTTTCTACGTCAATGACCTCGAAAAAAAGGCGATTCCTGGCATTAGACTTTTCAGCCTTTTGGCATATCCTGATAGCCCCCACAAAGTGGTTTTTAGTTAGCTAGGTTTGGGTTTTGTTTTCTTTTTCGAGTTTGTCCCACGTATACCTGCTCTCCAAATTCAGGTGGAAGAATTAAATTTTGCATGAAGTTGTAGAAATAGAGGTCCTAAATTGTGCCTTTAAAAAGTTTGGACATTTCAACGCTTTTGTATCCCAGCCCCAAAAAAGTAATTTTTGTATGAATTTTGCTGTGTTTCGAGTTCCACCTTTATACATCTCCAATCTAAATTGAGCTAAAGTGTTGAAATTTGGCATGTATGTAGCTTTAGTAGGGTCTTAGATGTGCCATTCTGCGGTTTCAACCATTAACTTTAGTATTAATCACAACTCCTATATTTGATTAAGAAAAAGTATCATTCTAAAGCCAAGTTAAAGCATTGTTTTCACTTTTAACCATTAAAAGTACTATTAAATTTTGTCAGGAAAGACACGACAGCATTAATTGACGAATCTAACCAAACTGATGAAGAAAAGAAGTATCAACAAACTTTGGAATAGTATTTGGAAAATCATTTTTTTATACAAGTACAACAGAACGCGAATACTGTCAGAATGAACCTTTTGACAACTTCAATACAGATTTATGGAGCCTGGCCGAAGACCGCAGGTTCGAAGATCAAAAAAATAAAAAAAAAGCATCGCAATGTCTTGCTTTTTGAGCCTAATTTTCCTAATGTAAAGCAGAAGAGGGAATTGCCTTTTCGTAGAAGAAATAAAGATGCACACTTGGATGTTTTTTTAATAGTGGTAGGGGTACAGGTAGATATGGAAATGAATTGTTTAAAACTCGAAAAGACACATCCAGAACCCTTACTAAATCTACATGCCGAATTTCAACCCCCTAGCTCGATTTGGAGGGACAAATGCGTGAGGCAAACTCAAAAAATAAGAAAAACAGATTAAAAAAAAAACATTTTTTCCAAGCTGTAAGGGGGTGTAAAGGGGCTGAAAAGTTAAAAATCCCAAAAGGCACACCTAGGATTCTTACTGAATATGCATACCAAATTTCAACTTCCTAGCTTAAATTGGAGGGCACATATGCATGGGACAAACTCAATACAATAAACAATTCCGCCCAAAAATTACTTTTAATAGCTGGCAGAGAGTGCAATGTATCTGAAAAGTCAAATTCTCTCCCCCCCCCCCCCCCAATCTCCCCCCCCCCCCCCTCAACATTAATGGTCTCTGTTGAGTCTACATACCAAATTTTAACTGCCTATTTTAATTTGGTGGGAGATAGGGAAGGAAAAGTCTGTTTTTAAGGTCGTTAAAGGGGAAAAATCCTCATATCTCCCATTCTGATTGACCTAAAAGAGTGATTTTTGGATATGTCATACAACTTTTGATTCTCTATCGACTGGTACAAAAATGAACAATTTTTTTGATTTTCTCCTCTCAGCACTCCCTCCCAAAAATTTAGGCATCCACTCAATAATATTAAATCGACTGCCAATCCGAGCCTACAGCCAAAATTTGTACGATTTTGGTTGGTATTGAGCAAAGAAAATAATTTTTAGTTGGGTGGGGGGGGGGGATAAATAAATAAATATCTGACAAGACTATAAATGGTCTCAATATGGAGGGGATCAATTTATTAAAGACGTTACGTAGTATAAGATGTAACGTTTTTCAGCGTAGACAGGTCTAGGACTTCAATCAAATGTACATTTTCAATTTTCAACCTTCTACTTCAATATGGGGATGAAATATACAGGAAACAGCCATTTTTTAAGGTCAAAAAATAGTAAGAACTGACCTTTCCCCTTTTCAAAGTGACTTAGGCCTATTCAACTTCTAATTCTGTACGGATTGTTTTGAAAAGAAACAATTTTCCAACTTTCAGCCCCTCAGCACCCCCTTCCTCAAATTTGGGTATAAATGAATTTTAACCCCAGGTCATCCTCACCCAGAAATATCAAATCCGCCATCATTGCAAGTCTACTGCCCAAATTAGACCGATTTTGGTCGTTATCAAGTAAAGAAAATGATTTTTAATTTCGAAGAGGGATAAGAAATTAAAAGGAATAAATATCATGGTAAGGCGAAAAAAAAGTTTCAATGGTTTTCTAGGATTCCAAAACGGATTTCATTGATGCCCTCCCCCCTCGCATGTACCATAGGTCGATAGTCTATAATAGCTGAGTTTTTATTGACAATATGAAATTCGAAAATCAGGCTAAAAATTCGTTTATCATCGTTCAAATAGTTTTCGAAGATTAAAAACAAACGAGTTCAGGCAGAATTATCAAGTACTGAAAATCTCAGCCTTAACGATGTAATTAAAACGTACAGATGATATATATACGAGTATAACAAATATGACAGAAAATCACTCTACAGAGTCTCTGTACAGCCTCAAAAGATGAATTTTAGAATATTTTCACCTTTTGTATCTCATCCTAAGTCACATTTACGTCATTCGACTTTCACTGAATCTACACCACACTGAAAATATGCTGAAAGATATTGGTAGAAATTCACATGCCACGTTACTTTTACCATTTTTTTTTTTTAATTTTGACCAAAATTAAAAACCCTTGTTCCCTCCCCTCCGGAGTCGAGATCCCAATTTGAAAATTAATTAGTTGATTCTATTCACAGTAATTCTTTTAGTTTTTTAAATGGCTGCTTTTAACGTTTACACTCATCTGAAATAGTTAAGCTTCAATCTGAAAAGTTAAAATTTGAGCTTTCAGAATTTTGAACTTTAAGTTAGAATCTCCATCGAATTACCAACAAAATCATGCAAACAGATGAGACTTTTGAGTTGTTTGACAAAAAATCGTAATTATTGGGAAATGTTCAGAGCCCCCCCCCCCCCCCCCAATAAATATTCAAGGTCGAAATGACGCTGAATTTTACCCAGAGAAACGTGGAAAACATTTTTGAGCGAAATCGAACGACCCGAATTACTTTTAGGGTTGTTTTGACATGGAACAAACCTATAGAATACCAGTTTTCGACTTTTTCACCTAAAAGCCAACCCAGCCAGGTAGAAAAAAATTTCTTCAAACGGTTTTGAAAGCTGCAGGTACTGCTATTAAACGTATACACCACCATAATACCGCATCAAAATGCGAACCATCACTCTTCACTTCCCATCTTCGTTGTATAAAGTAAGAAGACCGAACCCATACATGGCAAACATACAACAGGAGGGAGCCTTATCTTCGCATATTCATTTCTTTAAGAAACATTTTTTTTTTTCTATTTTATTCAACGAGGCCGAAGATCTTTCAAATTTCCAAGTTATTTAGGTTAGCGTCGAGCTTCATATTCGCCTGTTTTTCGGGCCGCCTCGTACCCTACCCTGCCTATCGAAGTGAACCTCCACTAAAAATTCAATTACGCACGAGTACAGAGTTTCGTTATCGTATTCGCATTTATGTTCGTTCGCCAAGCATTTTTCCCGGTGCCGCGAATATAATTGACTAACGTAAAAATTCAGATGTATATTTTCTTGCCAACAATATTCGTCGGCATATACTCTCTCGGGGTTTTGCGCAGATTTTACCGTTTTTATTTCTCTTTCATTTCATGTTTATTCTGTGCGACTGAGGGCCTGCATATATCTATACCTGTTTGTGTGTGAGTGTGTATTGTGTAGGTGCACGAGGAAAAAAAAATCGCCTCTTTACAACGTCTACTTTGGGAATCATAACGTTTCCAAGTCTTGAGGCACTCTTAATTCACCACATGTGCACATACATGCGGATGAGTTCGGATTGGTGTACTGGTAAGGTGTACCATATGCGACGACAACGAAGACCCAACTTTAACCGACAACGTGCTAGATAAGAAATCTTATTTTTAAAAATTTATTCAAACGGTGGAATTGACAGATCGCACCAATACGATAGAATTTTTTTTTTCCATCGCGGATGCGGTTGGTTGCGGTATTTTAGTATTTTATACGTTATATAACATTGCGGTTACGAATGGTACGGTATGTAGGTACCTGCCTATAGATGTATAGTACGTCTAGGTACCTCTCTACCTACGTATAGTTTGGTTGGTACATTATAATACACGTCGATTACTCGTCCTCGTCTAACGTCTAACGTAAATACACGTACCATACATTTACTTCGCACCCATCAACTTTTGGTCTAAATAGCTTTAAAACTTATGTCTATAGTTTGAGTGAAGCTCATATTACATACAGTTCCTAATGTATACGTATGAGAACGTACGTACATACGTAAACTTGCCAGCGTTATACACATACCAAGATTTCTGTTACGTAATTTTTCTTTGGTAGAAGTTAACTTTTCACGTATGTACAGTTTATCTTCATTCGTTTTTGCGGTTGACCATTGCTTTCACGCCCTCAGTGTAATGTTGGCTTTTCGTATAGTCGCGTAATAAATTTTCAAACTTATGCCTGACGTTGTATTTCGAACGAACGTCAGCGTATTTCGTAGTGGCACGATTCAACAGCAAGAGTGTTTATTTTGGGCTGGGCTCGGCTGAGATGGTTTGTTAGTGCTGGGAGTGTAATGTAGGTATTGGCTGGATGCACACGATGAATATCTATGTAATACTTATACATACATTTATGTACTTTATTTTACTTTTAATTTTTCAATAAAATCCAGCTAATTACGAGTAGAAGCGTTTATGAGAATATATGATCGTAGTAGAGGTAAACGGAGAGAATACAGATGAAGAAGACCTTAAAATTAATTTAAAGTACGTTAAAAATTCTGATAAGTGGCGATGGGCATAAAAACCGTGAAAAATATGGCTTTTGCTGATCAATGCTCTTTTTCAGCCTTATTTTCGTAACGTATTGTAATTGGAAGAGTTGAAAAAAAGCATTTTGCGATGTTTTTTTCCTAAACAGCATTGAGAATAGGAAGGGTTCAATGGGGCTGAAAAGTCAAACTCCCAAAAAGCACGTGTAGTATCCTTACTGATTGCGCATACCCAATTTAAACTTTCTAACCCAATTTTGAGGGGAGTTATAAAAGGAACAAACATTATAAATTAGAAAAAACGACCAAAAAACTACTCATTCAGGACTGCGACAGGGTGCAATAGGGCTGAAAAGTCGAGACATCCAAAAGGTTCATCTAGGGCCCCTACTGAGTGTACATAACGAATTTCAAGTTGCTAGTACAATTTGGAGGGGAGATACGCGAGGAACAAACTCAAAACATAATTTTAAAAAAATCAAAAAACCACATATGCGGAGCTGTGAGGGGGTGAAATGGGGCTGAAAAGTCGAAATCTCCAAAAGGCTCATCTAGTATCCCCATTAAATGTACATACTTAATTTTAAGTTCCTAGCTGAATTCGAAGACGAGCTATGAGAGGAATAAACTCAAAAAAAATGAGAAAAATGAGAAAAAACAATCAAAAAACCATTTTTTTGAGAATAGGACGCACAGTGGGCCTGAAAAAGTTTTAACGCACCAAAATTCTGAAAGCTGTCTTAATGGAGATTTCTGACAGTGCTGAATTCAATTTTCAAATTTTTTGACGCATCGACCATTAGGGGCCCAAGGGCGGAGGGGCAAATCTAAATATGTTTTTTGACTGGGGCAGTTCATTTTTGATATTATTTTCTCTAAAAAGTAAAGTGCATTCCGAGGGGGGGGGGGATACTCCAATTTCCTCAAATTATTGCATTGGGTGTCTAAATATATGTTGTTGGACTGGGACAGTTTATTTTTGACATTATTCTCTCTAAAAAGTGAAGTGCATTCCGTGGGAGGAGGGGGGGGGAGTACCTCAATTTCATCAAATTATTGCATCGGGTGTCTAATTATATGTTTTTTGACTCGCACAATTCATATTTGGCATCATTTTCTCAAAAAAGAGAAGTGCATTACAGAGGGGTGGGGGGGGGGAGAAAAACTCAAATTTCAATAAATTGTCATGCCACTTTTGATTTAAAATTTCAAAATTTACATAAAGCATCAAAAAATGGAATTTTCTTTCTTTTTTCGATTTTTTCAGTGCAAACCGGTCATAGTAGACCACATGAGACTAGAAAAAACTTTTCGAAATTTTTTTTTGCTTTAAGTTGTTTTAAAACTGTGTTTGAAAATGAAAAAAATCGAATATTTCAAATTTTCCGAGTTGAAAAAGCCAAAAAAGAACACTCATTCATTATTTCACAGAAAATGATGAAATTTTGTATTTTTACTTTACAACCTTGAAAAATTTTTAAATAATTGATTTTCTTCATTTTTAAACCAAATTTTTGAATTCCTGAAAAGTAAAAAAAATTGAAAAGTTTTTTTGGCCTCATGTAGACTACTATGACCCATTCAGCCCAAAAAAATCGGAATAAAAATTATTTTTTCAATTTTTCAGGTAAATTTAAAAATTTTAAATCAAAAGGGTTACGGGTAAGGGTCAATTTATACACCCCAAATTTTTACCACGTTCATTTGACGTTATTGGGCAACTGCCCATACTGTAAGGAAAGGTCACCGGGTTAGGACACCACGACAGAATTTTTCCGCATTCCTAATCCAGCCCCTCACCTAATACGTCTTATTGTCAATAAAAATCAGGCTGACGATTGGAGAAGGGGGTGCCGTTTCGCGGTTCTAGAAGACCATTACGACCATTTTTGGCCATGACAAATATTCATTTTTATTCTTCATTTTTTTTCATTTTTTTCACAAAACTAAAAATGATCTGCTCAGCTTGATGCTGGCCAGAAACAATCCAATTTGGAAAATAGGCTTAGATTGGCAACGAATTCAATATTCTGGAGGGGAAGGGGGGTGACCTAGAGTCAAAATTAAGTCATGCCCAAATTTAGTGGAGGAGGTGCTGAGAGGCTAAAAATGCAAAATTTGTTCCTTTTCGAGTCAATTGATAGGCAATCAGCCAACAAGGTCAATCAGGAAGGGAGATATGAGGGATTATCCCCTTTTTGACTTTGAAAAAAGACTGTTCTCCCCCCTCCCATTGAGCTAGAAAGTTGAAATTTAGTACGTAGATGATTTAAAATTTGAAAAAAAATCGATTTTCAGATTGATTTAGTATGAGTATTTGTCAATTTTTGAAAAAAAGCTCGACTTTTGCACGGCACACTTGACTTATTTGAACGTTACACACCCTGGAATTTGAAAGGAAAATATGAAGTTTTTCCTCTTTTTTACCTCGAAAAAAAGCTCGTGGTTCTCATACCTCCCCCCTCCCCACGCAATAGAGTCATCGATCGTTCAGTTTGGATTTTGTTTCTGTTATTTAATTTGTCCGGCGCATATCTCTTCTTCAAATTGAACTTAAGAGTAGAAACTTTTCATGTAGGTTTGGTAGGAGTACTAGACGTTTCATTGGGGAAAGGGGGGTGGAGGTTGTCTTTTCACACCCTTGTATTCTTCTTACAGTTCCAAAGAATTGGTGATTTGCATGGTTTCTTTTGATTGTTTGGTTTATCATTCGTATATCTCTGAGCTAAGAGGTTAAAATCAAAAAAAATAATAATAATAAAGAACTAATTTCGCGCAGAAGAACGAAGGTCGTTCGATTGTGATACGAAAGGAAATCAGGTTGGGGAAGAGTTCAGACATGAATATGTTTTACTTTCCATTAAGAAAAAATGAATTTGAAAAAATTTTGCTAACGATTTCGGAATGAAATTATTATTTTTTTCATTAAATTGAAAATAACGAAGCTAGGGTGAACCGTAGGCTTACGAATGAGTCCGAAGTCAAAAAAACCATTGTACTGCATCTTTGACTTCTAAATACCAAATTTTTATGCTGAAAAAAAAAATAGTTCGGGGGGGGGGGGAGTGAGGTAGAACTCTACATCTTCACGGTTTCTCGATATTTATGCCACATGTGATGAGATGTGTGCGTGTGTGTGTGTGTGTGGCAGTGATAATTTTTTACTCGAATTTTTCGTCCTCGGCGGTAAGCATTTATTTGGTCTTCCACGTAATCAACATATATCAAAACTGTCAAGACTCAAAGAGTAAGAGTCGAAATACAAAAACACTATCTGTTTGGGTTTCGCGAACATGTGAAATCAGCTCAACTTTGGAACTTCACAATAACCCGTATGTAAGTTGAAAAAAGTATATTTTGGCAAAATAACGAAAATTTTAAATTCTTAAGCAACGTACAAATACACGAGGAAAATTGGACGAAAAAAATTGGGGCGAACTTGTAGCGGTGGTTTCTTCGGCTGGAAAATGGCGATGACGATGACGTCGCCGTACGTCCTTGAGACGCTAATTCCAAATTCATCGTAAAAAGCAGCGAAAACATTACCAACTTTTGATATTAAGTTATGGCGCTGGTGACATTTCAAAGGTGGTTCAAAATAAACCAACCACGTGCCATCAATGTACGTACAGATCTCACACGTTGTATTATTAAATTATCCATAAAACCTACCAAAAAAAGCATTAAAACTACGACGACGACGACGACGACGACGACGTTTGTAAATGTACGTATAGGATAATATACTCGCTAAAATACAATAATACGCTTCATATTACACTCGAGCCATGTCACAGAACTTTTCCAGTTTCCAATGTAAGATACCTACGTAATATTTTTTCTTCGAACATATACTTGGTAAGGATGCTATTTTAAAAGATGCCACCTAAATTAAGCATATAAAAAGGTTTGAGGTAATTTAATCCCAGAGTAGAGAGTATTCGACGATGGGAAAAAAAAATAAAATAAAAACAGATAAAAAGGTCATACATATCACGTTGATAATACATCAGGTGTTTACAAATAAGAAGACAAAAAAAAAAAAATCACTAATGCGTTTGTTTGTCAAAACATTAGTGTATCTCGTTTATACTTTGTTTCATTTGATACCCGCACATAAAATTACATTATGGTATAGACACGACGACGAGGCAAGTGGAAGTAAAATAAAGACGATACAAAGAGAGAGAGAGAGAAAGAGAGAGTGAGTGAGTGAGAGAGAGAGACAGACAGACGGTTCAGGGTAGATAGGTAACTAAAATACGTATTACAAACATTTTTGAATTAGGAAAAAACAAACTTTGCGCGCGATTCCGCGTACACGGTAAGAAAACTCGCGTCATTGTGACAAGATGGTACAAAACTAAAACCCTAATGAGCCCATTAACTACGTCTCGGTGGTATACTTCGTTAAAATCCCGAGTCATACAAAGTATTCGTACCACTTTTTCCAAGACACTACTTTATAACGAAGGCGTGCGATTTATTTTTAATCGAATAATTTCCAAAGTTTTTCCTTTAGCTACATCGTATCGCTCGCATTTTACGTAGGTAGATTGTATTAAAAAAGCATCGTAGACTACATTTCATTATGCAAATCAAGCTTGCTAACAAATTATCAACGCATTTTTCTTCGAAAAAAAAAAAAAAAAAAACATGTAAAATGAACAATATACCGCATAAAAATATCGACTAAGCGTTTTAACAATTCGAAATGCATATTCAACATACATTTTGTACGAGATGAAACATCATGCTCTTTGAACCATTAAGTATATAAAAAGATGAAATTTCGAAGAAGAAGAAGAAGAAGAAGAAGAAAAAAAAAGAATAAGCAATCTCGAGAATATTTTCTTTTTCCAACGATTTTATTTTTCGTTTCGTTTCGTTTCGTTACGTCTGACAAAAATAAAAATTAAAAAAATAAATAAAAAAAAAGAAAAAGATTAAGAGAAACAAAAAAAGAAACAAAGTACGAAGGCTTAAGAGAAAAATAACGAGTTCTCGGAATAGATTAAAAATTCTTCTTGAGTGAAATTAAAACGTCTCGAGTTAAACCATCGGTAATAACCGACGGTTTTACTTCAACTCTCTCAACCTCTGCGCAGTTTCCACAAGATAAAAATAATAAAAGATCAACGATTCCGTAACATGTTTCTTTATTTTTATTTCGTTTTGTTATTGTTGAAAAAAAAAACAAAAAAATCGAAATAAAACAAAAGAATAACTTTATAAATACCGTTTCGATAATGATTCGAGCATTGAAGATTTCACTAAAGGTATCTTAAAATCTGTATCTGTTTTACTTATTACTACACAGATTGGAGCCCCTCCACCCGCGCACCGCCATCATTAATCCGATACCTTGGTATTATAGCTTTTTCTGCACTTCTTTCTAGAATAGCACGTTACATAGAAATACCGAATAAAAAAGATTCAACGCGGATCGAGAATATGTACAAAAATTGTTTCATTCAAAATCCAAAATTTCAGCTACCTAGATACTTTTCAAGTGAAACATTTGGCTGGTTGAAAAATAAAAAGAAGCCCGAATTACCGTAAATAAATTCTTGCTCGTATAAAAAAGCAAGAAAAAGGTACCTGGATAGTCGTCGAATGACTACAGTACACTCCGCATCGTAAGAAAATGAAAGACGAGGGTCAACGTCAATCGACCGTGAGTTCCGGATATTGTTTTCTATCTGTTATAAATTTTTATTTATTCCGTATTTCGTAGACAACGACGTTGCGAAAGAAAACGAACAGCTCGTACAATGACGGTAAGAACTTTTAAAAAAAGTTTACGCCTAAAATCAAAGCGAAAATAATATCGTTACAATCTCGGCCAAGTTTCATTGTACTTATATTCTAAGGCGGTTAAATATAGTTAATTGTTTGCGTCTGTTTTTTACCCATTTCCTTTTCATTTTCTATATCATCGCCTCTTAACAGGAGCCAGGAACAGTATGGTTTTTGAAAACATGAGGTAGCGGAGGGTGGAGTGTTCGAGAGTTTTTCAACCGATCAATTTAATATTACGTTTTTAAGAAAGAAATATGTACAGATTATTTTGCCTGAGAATTTTCTCATCGTTTAGGATCTAAATTACACTCAAAGAGTTGGTGAGTTTCATTCGACTAATAAGGAAGAATAATGTGTCCCAGGGTATTTCAATTCTAGTTTTTTTTTTTTTTTTCAAAAGTTGGAAGGAGATATGTGAAAAAAAACATTGCAGGTAGGAAGGGTTCGATGAGGCTAAAAAGTCGTAACCCTAAAAAAGCACATCAAGGGTCCTTCTTGATAAAATATACCTAATTTTAAACTTCCTAGCTCAATTTGGAGAGGCGTTATGCGAGGAACAAACTCTAAAACTTGGAAAAATGGACGAAAAAACCACATATTATGAGGCTGAAAAGTCAAGACCCCCAAAAAGCACATCTAGGACGCCCACTAAATGTACATACCTAATTCAAGTTCGTAGATCAATTTGGAGGGGAACTCTGTGATGAACAAACTCAAAAAATAAAAAAAATGATAAAATGCGATCAAAAAACTTTTTTTTTTTTGGAGCTGTGAGAGAGTGCAATAGGACTATAAAAGTTGGAACCCTCAAAAGACACATCTAGGGCCCCAACCGAATGTACATGCTTAATTTCAATTTCCCACTTCAATATGGAGAAGAGATATGGGAGGAACAGCTTTTTTCAAGGTCAAACAAGGGGGAAAATCCATATCCACCCCACCACCCTAATTGACCCAGGAGGTTGATTTTCAGATATGTTATACAACTTTTGGTTCTCTATCAATTGGCTCAAAAATGGGAAATTTTTGCGTTTTTGGCCTCTCAGCACCCCCTGAATTTTGATCCAAGCTCATCTCCATTAAGATCTATCTAATCTGCCACCAAACTGAGCCGATTGGCCGAATTGGAGCGTTTTTGGTCGGTATCGAGTGGAGTAAATGATTTTAACATTCGGGGAAAAAAATGAAAATAAATATCTGACACGGCTGAAAAGGGATTTTGTTGATATCCCCCCCCCCTTCTCCCTCATCAACCGTAGGGCCGATAGACCGAAATGGCCTGGTTTTCATTGACAATATTACAGGATCATTCCATGTCAGTTCGGAGGCAAAATGGTAGAGGAGGTCGGAAAATTTTCTGATTTTTTATGTGGGTAGGCCTCCATGAGAGATGTCGAATGCCACAAGCCGCAGCTCACCAGGTCTTTTTGGAGGGCAGCCATGAACATTTAAAATTTTGAACTAACATTGGATATAATAAATTTTGAGTATGGATAACTCAAAAACTATAGTAGGTAGAAAGTTGAAACTTCTTCTAATGTGTAGGGCCTTTGATGAGGTTTATTGCGATTTTTTGGAAAATCAGTGTTGCCACTTTTTCTTAATGCCAAAAATTAGCAGCAAGAGTTGAAAAATTACATTTACCAATAAAGAGGACGCTCGAAAATCCTGAAAAAATTTTATAAAGCACAATTTTACACGTTGATTAACATATTAAAAAATCAAGATGGTGTTTTTTCGTGTTTTCGATTTAAAATTTTTCAAAGATTATAAGAATATACAAATTTTTTTTCAAAGGTCGGAATTGTGTAAATTGATTTATTTTCATCAATTTCACCTCATATTCAAAAAAAAAAGGTCAGTAAAACAATTTTAACTGTACCCAACACCCTTTAATAAGTACAAAAATTCGGAGTTATCAAATGAAGTTGCAAAAAAAACATTTCAGTGTCAGAATTTCGCATTTGATACCCCTGAATCACAGTGCTATCATTATGACAGTTTATGCAGGTTAAACAAGTTACAACCCGTTACTTTTTTTTCAGAATATGAGGTGAAATTGATGAAAATTAATCAAATTATACAATTCCGATCTTTGAAAAAAAAAATTCTATTTTCAAACAATTTTTGAAAATTTTTAATCGAAAATACGAAAAAAACGCTATCTTGATTTTTTAACACGTTAATTAGCATGGGAAATTGCGATTTAACAAATTTAAAAAAAATTTTTGTCACACTCTTCAACATTAAGGTACGTTGAAAACAAGTGTGAAGACCTTTCAGCCACACTGCACCCCCTCACAGCCTCAAAAATGTGGTTTTTGGGCTTTTTTTTCATTTTTTAAGTTTTCTCCTCGCATAACTCTTCTTGAAATCGAGCTAAGAATTGAAATTTGGTATGTGGATTGAGTATGGGTACCAGATGTACCCTCTAAGGACATTGACTTTTCAACCTTATCACACCCCCATCTACTGCTCCGTCCTAAGTATAAAGTGTTTTATCGGGTTTTGAGTTAGGAAGTTGAAACTTGATGTATAGATGTATAGATTTAGCACAATGTACAAATGTGTCTTTTGGGGGTTTCAGCTATTCACACCGTATCTATCTCTACCCCTGCCACTCATTTTTTTTTATTCATTGAGTGTAGAATTTGAATATTTTCCTTATTTAATGAAAATTAGACTCAAATTTTTTCGTTCGACTTTAAACAATATTGAAGACCTTTCTGTCCTCACGGAAGTTGAGATCTAAATTTGAAAATTGATTATTCGTAACAAACACAAATGTTCTCTACATGATAATTTTCTCAGATTTTTAAATAACAACTTATGAAGTGTTTAGCCTTCAGTTCAGAAGTTTAACTTTGAGATTTTAAAAGTTTTCCAGTGAACTTTGATATGCTGCAAAAATGCACTATGAGCTTTCAAATTTGAGCTATTTGAAAAAAAATTGCAAGCAGCAACACCCCCCCTCTCACCGCCTAATCCAAAGTTATAGTCGAAATGATAATGATTCTTTCACTATTCACTGCTGCAAGGAAAAAAAATTGAGTAAAATCGAAAGACCTAGGGTCAAATTTGGGTCATTTTGACTTGAAACGAGCCCATATGTCGCTATATAATTTAAGAGGGTCAAAAATGTAGAAAATTCTCCAAAAAATGTAGTATAAAATTTTTTCGAAAAAAAATGTTGGAATCTCTCTCTCTCTCATTCAAGACCTTGAAAAATACTTTTCAATGCGTTCTCTAACTTTAAAAAAATTTGAAAATTAGTATAACTATTTTTGGAGCGAAAAATTAAAACAACACATTCGAATTTCGATCTTTCGTTTCGAAATAACTAAAGGTACCCCACAAATTTGATTCTTATCCAAAAAAAATCTTTCTTGTAGGCCTACAATTACCCGACCGAATTTCAAACAAAACCCAAACACGGCAGAAAACTCGAATTCGGCGCATCTTTTACAAATAAATGATAATATTATGTGTTATCGAACAGTAAGTACAGTAAATGACGAGAAAAACATACACCTTGGTGCCGTGCCGAGAGCTTGATGAGAAAATGATACCTTAATGTGAAGAAAATTAAACCGGCTTCGGTGTAGTAAATTATTAAACGTGCGTGTTTGTCCAAATGAAAAACACATATTTACACACAAACCAAGGTAAAAAAAAAAAGTGGAAAAAACTACCACTACCAAAACAGAAAAAAAAAAAAAACTATTACAGAAAATTATTTTGGCGAAGCTATACAACGCTATATTTCATGATACAATAATGATTTGTTACGTTCCTTTTTGCAGCAGAAAGAAAACTTTCTTCCTTTTTTTTTCTCTCGTTCGCCCCGGTTATATTCAACCTGCCGGAATAGCACCCATGTTAGGTCGACATTTTCTTATATAGTGAGCTGGTCTTTATAATCCACCGTTTATATACTTTTGGCAAAATATTCCTCCAGGACGAGAGCTTTATTTAAGCCAATTATAATTCCTTGCTGGCCCGCGGTCAATAACGTTTCGAAATTATCATATAAATCTGAATATCTTTCAGCGCGACGAACAGAAATAGGTATGTATTCGAGATTCAGGCTGCAGTCGAATATTGACGGTGATATGTATATCTCGGGTACTGATGCTTGTACAGAAAAAGGAACCGTTGTTCATTATTTTACAGCGATGAAAAATCTAAATCGCCCAATTGAACCAATATCGAAACGATAAAAAATCGGATTTAAAACAAGGGGAAAAATTGAATTATTACCTATTTTTGGAAAATAATAAAACCGAATAAAATTGGAAAAATTTTCCAAGTAGACTCAATAAAACAGATTTTTGTGTATACTCCTTTTCACTATTCAGTTGCCCAATATTATAATTCAAAAAGATCAATATTGTTCCATCTAAAGCTGTCTTGAAGAGTATCAACTAGCACTCCAGTGTTTACAATATCACTATTTGACCTTTACACGGAGCAAGTTATTAAGGAGATAGAAAATATTGATGTACTTTATCTACAAGGTTCTAAATTCCAACTTCTGTTATAATTTTCAAATTACAAAAAAAAAAAATCCATCAAAAAATCGGAATTTTTACTGACGAAATATGTAATTACCTTAAATTACTGATAATTAATTACAAAAACTGTATATATTTAAAATAATCAACTACATTGCGAAGGACTGCACTTAAAAATTATTTTTAAAAGCGTTAGAAGTTAAAAAGGTCACTTAAAAGCTACAGGTATCTTCCAAAAATGACTTATTCGGTTATTAAATTATTTACAAGCTTACATTTCTACTCAATCCTTTTTATAATACCAAAATAATTATCACAATCACTTCAATATTTTGCATTATAGTCTCAGAATGGAATAGTTTCTTTATCGTTCATCAGCACATCAGAGAACCGTTACATCGATATCCAAGTCTAGATATTATGCACATTGTTGAACTTCAAATTTTGAACCCCCCCCCCCAATGTTTAGGATCGGATCCAGGTCCCAGAAATATATACCTTCATGATTCCTTAACGGCATATTCGAAATCTAGTATAATCACATAACGGTACCCACGTGTAAGTTTTATGATATTTCAATTTTTGAACCTCCCCTTGGGGCTTCGTTACGATTTAACAGTTAAATACTTCGGTAAAGCTGCAACAGCACATTTGAAGCCCAGAATAGCGACACCT
Organism: Ferrisia virgata; assembly: GCA_900060175.1. Taxonomy (NCBI): domain Eukaryota; kingdom Metazoa; phylum Arthropoda; class Insecta; order Hemiptera; family Pseudococcidae; genus Ferrisia; species Ferrisia virgata. Next base: position 19,405 of record FIZR01016633.1, read on the forward strand.
ATGTTCAAATTTTGTGAGATTTCCAATTCCGAACCCTTCCCTGAGAAGCCCATTTTGGGTTCGCAGTTCAAATAGCTATAGAAATCGTATTGAGCGCCCACAAAAACCGCAGCATGAGGCTTACTCGATTTTCAGCTGCTGAAATTCATGCGTGCGTCACACCAGCGTAACGTGTGCAGTGAATGATATTACTTTTTTTTCTTCATAGCCATCCCCACCTCCTTCACCCATGACCATTCGGGGGAAATTAAAAAACAAAAATGTTCGTCTTTAAATGCTCTAAAACGTTTGCCTGCATCGATTTTTCGAATTTTTTATAGTAATCGATCTACGCTTGGAGAAAGTCTCAACTTTTTCAGCAGAGGCTCCACCCCTCCTCTTCACTTTGAGAAAAAGGATTGGTCTTGCATTTTTCTTATTCTATACATCAGTGGGAAGTACTATGCAAAACAACCACTCTTAAAAGTGAATTAGAATTACCTGCACCCAGCAATCATAGCAGTAAAAATATTCGTATTTTGAACTTTTATAACTTTGGTTTCAACATTTTTTTTTTATAAGTTTAAGTTATTGCCGAAGAACAAAAATTTGCAAACCCACCCCTCCCCTCCGAGACAAAATATAGTATAAATGGTTTAAAACGAAATGAAAAATGAAATATTAGTTTTGAGCGACTAAAATAAATAAAATATGTTTCCCTGAGTTGAACTTTTTTTTTGAAATTAATTTTTTTCAATTTTTAATAAATTTATTGTAAAAGACGTAAAAAATGACTATTTTTGAATGCTCCGCTGTCCCTGAAATTCCGTTGATAGGAAATAAAATTGAATTATTGCGCTTAATTATCCCATTTATCCTACATCCATTTCAATTGGGTGTTTCTCAAAAAAATGCCCATTATAGTTTTTCAAAGATTGTAAAAAAAGGCAAAACCCCTGAAAAAATGGGAAATTGTGAAAATTTGGAATAAAATTATGTGTAATAATTCTATTTTTTTTAAACTTCAAAATACGTTGTTTTCCGATTTTTAAAAAATTTTTTGAAATTGAGTAAACTTTGAGTCAGTTTTGCAACTTGAAAAAATTGAGCTGAAAAACTAAAATTGTTACATCGCATTATAAAGGTGATTTTGCAACTATTAGGACCCCGCCATCGTTTCCAGATTTCCAAAAAGATCAATATTTGACCCACCCTAGTATACATACCGCACAACTTTCGGGGCTCCTTCTAAATATCAATCCTGTCGATATATTTTTTATGGCTGAGCTCTTGAATAATGTCACTACATTGTACGGATTTCGCTTAAGAAAAAAAAAAAGAAAGAAAAACGAATTAAAAATTATTTTTGGAAAAATTCTTGCTTCACAGAACGAAAATTCGCAGCGAAATATTCTATTACGAACGTATTAAATCACAAATACGCCGGCGGAATACCTACATTTGAAATTTGCAGCTTTAAACGAAAATATTTATAGAACTTTTTAAAAGATAAGACATTAGACAGTACGAGTAAAAAGCGCGTCATTTTGAATTTAATTTAAAAGTTTCAAACATTCGAGAAAAGTATCGCGCCTACTATTCCAGAATGTAAGAAATTTTCACTATTAGCTCTGGCTGCTAAATATAAAAGCTCAACGTTTTTCAATATGATGCTGAAATGTTTTTATTACAATCTTTATGAAATTATTTCGACGATTTCGTTCTTGTTTATTGCCGCGCACTAGTCCCCTAATATAATATTATCAGATGTCTTCGAAATTTCAAAATAAACGTACAACAGAAATACATTGGTACAAGACCACGTTTCATTGCACAACTGACACCGTGCTGGTACGTAAATTGCTGTAAACAAACACAAACACGTGCATATGTGTGTACCAATACAAGGAGCAAAATATAAAAATAAAGACCCTCATCAATAAAACATAAAAATTAACGTTTGAAAAATCTACCACAAGAAGGGAAACAATTTGTCCACAGTTTTGATTATCTATGCTAAACCCAATTATTTGAAAGATTTTTTTTTTCAATTTTTTTTGAGATTTAAGTTGTTTTCAAAAACTTGAAAAAAGTTCAAAAATGCGTTTTATTAAAAATAATAACAAACGCGCTGAAAATTAACAAAAAAAAAAGTTGTTCAGCGTAAAATTTCATATCAGATTACGCCCTTAAAATTTTGGCTCAGGAACATAATTGCAGAATTGTGGGCGTGGGTGCATGGGGAGGGAGGCGTTTACAGATCCAAATGCGAGCAAGAAATTTAGACGAAAAATAAACGCCAGAGTCGCATTCAGTGTGTCTGAATTAGTCGAAAAGTGCTCTTTTCCTAATTTTTTGACTCACTTTCAACATGAAAAATGCGATGCTTTTTCAGACTGATTTTCGTGACATATTACAATATGAGAATTGAATTTAATGGGGCTAAAGAGTCGAAACCCCCGAAAGGCACATCAAGGGTCCCTACAGACGAGACAAACCTAATTTCAACTTCCCAGCCCAGTTATAAGGGGAATTATGTGAGGAACAAATACAAAAAATAAGAAAAAACGAACAAAAAACCACATATTTGGGGTTGTGAAGGGGTGAATTGGTGCTTAAAAGTCGAAACCCCTAATAGGCAGATCTAGCCCCCTCCCCTGTAAATGTTCATACCTAATTTCAACTTCCTAGCTCCATTTGAAGGGAATTTATGTGAGGAACAATCTCAAAAAACTCAAAAAATAAGAAAAACCATATTTCCGAGGCTGTGATGGGGGGGGGGAGGGAGGGTGCAATGGAGCTAAAAAGTCGGAACCTTTGAAAGGTACATCCAGGGCTTCAACTCAATGTACGTACCAAAATTTAACTTTCTAGCTTATTTTGGAGGAAGACAGGGGGAACAGCCCTTTCTCAAGATCAAAAAGGGGGAAAACCCCTATTTCTTCCCTTCTAATCGACTTGGGAGATTGATTTTTGAATATCTTATACAGCTTGTGATTCTCTATCAATTTGCGATTTTAACCCCTCAGCATCCCATCCTACAAATTTGGGCATGAGTGAATTTTGACCCGAGGTCATCCCCGCTCATATATATCTGATGCACCGCCAAACTGAGCCGATTGACCGAATTGAAGTGATTTTGGTCGGTATCAAGCGGAGTAAATAATTTAGTGTTCGGGAAAAAGATAAATAAGAAAAAAAAATAAATATCTGACATGGCTAAAAATTGTCTTAATGTTCTTCTAGAACCCCAAAAGTGATTTTGTCGATATTCCCTTCTCATCAGCCGTTGGTCGATAGACTGTAACAGCTTGATTTTCATTAACGATATGACATAGAAAATCAGGCCAAAAAAATTTCAATTTTGTTCAAGAAAGCCAATTTCAATAATACAACGGCGACATTCATCTTAATACCGAACAGCAATTTATAACGAGAAAGTTTGTGATGTTGGTGTCGGTATCGCATAAATCGAGCCCCACGAATACGATAATGAAGTCAGATTCACTATTTGACCTGAATTAATACCTTATTTGAGGTTTTGGTACAGGTGTAAAAATTTGGTAGTAGTGGTGTACTAGAACAAGGTATTAATTTTAATCAAATTGGCAACCTGACTTCATTATCGTATTCAAGGGGTTACCTTTTTCAAATTCCTGCATTTTAAAAAATTTTACTGCCCAAACTCCACCCCAAATATACGTCATATCTTTTCACCAGCTCTCTATAGAAATAGAATAAAATTTTCCACATTTTGTTCACTTACACCATATGCCTAAAACTCACTGTAAATGCTCCAAGAGCTTCTTGTTTGGTCGAAAATTATACAGGGTGTTTCGTCTCAATAGTACACCTTTATACCACAAGTTGAGCAACATAAATGGACTCATGTAGCATGGGTTACCTATCCAAAACATTGCAGGGACTATGCTACAGGCATTTGAATTTTTTATTTTCAAAAAATTTAGAGCAATTTTTGGAAAAATTCTAATTTAAAAATTAAAAATGGTAGAAATGTCCAGTTTACGCCAAAATGTGACAAACACAATGTAGTATTTCCGGTAAAAAAAAGTAGTGGCACAGATGGTATGGTTCGTAAAATATGATGAATTTAATGTAAAAAAAATGATTGAAAAATTTGAAAATTTTCTAAATTTTTGTTCATAACTTGGTAAAATGCTCTATTAAGTACCCAATTGAAAAATTTTCCTTAAAGTAACAAGTTACCCTCCACCACTTGGCATAATTAAATTTTTCCCAACTTGTTTAGATATGTTAAAAAAAATTGTTTTGTTACAATTTTTTCCTTTTTTTTAGAGAAAAAATTTTGATGAAAAATAAATTTCCGCAACAAACGTTCCTTTATTGAAACAGTTGCTCGATTTTGGTATTTTTTTTAAATCAATTGAATATTTCAATAAAAAGAGCTTTTTGTTGAAATTTTTATTTCCATGGAAAATTTTTTTAGAGAAATGGGGAAAAATTGTAACAAAACAATTTTTTTAAACATATCTAAACAAGTTGGGAAAAATTTAATTATGCCAAGTGGTGGAGGGTGAGGCAGGTGTGGGTGACAATAGCATATCTCAGCTCCTTTGACTTTTTTGGTATGCTAATCATTACACATGTAAGTCTCATAAGTTGACCTATCACAAGCATAAGTATGGCGAGGTTAATGTGGAACACCCGATACAAATTATTTAATATACTATAATTTGAAATCGAATACTTTCGAAAATCAGTAATAGTTATTTTATCGGCTAAAAATACAATTTTATGCAAGAACTATAATCTCGAAATTCTCCCCAAAATCACAACCGATTTTCCGGTACGAATTGAATTTACACCCTTTCAACGTACATCGTACGAGGTTGGTAGAATATAGGTTAAAAAGGGCGTAATAGTCGTAATTTCGTATTTGTATGGAAATTAGGGAGCCAAATTTCGGATATATTTTCACACACTCGATGGCCAATTTTGAGCGCTAACGCTTTTAAAGAGCTCAATTTTACAAAATATACGATGACAGGCGACGCGACGACGACCGATATTTCGAATAAATACAATTTTTCATCGTTATATCATATCGTCGTGTTGGTCGCGAGTCTGCGTACGTAACAGTTACCTATATAGAGCTAGCTAGAAGGTCTACGTATACATAATAAAAGCGAAGAATTCATCGTCGTAGTCGAGGAGGAAAAAAAAAGTCGTATCAGCCGCAAATTCGATACACCTCTTGCATGCTCGCGTCGTATACACGCCAAAAATTAGCATTCGAAATAACAATTCTGCTAGAAATTTTCCACGTGAACACGTTTTGCGAGTTGTGAAAATAGTATGTTGCGAACTCGCGTACATTTCGGATTGACTTTTTCTCTTTCTCGCACCGCTATTATACAAACAACAAGACGCAGAAAGAAGTACGAACTGATTGAGCGGTACAAATGAGCGCAAGAAGTGGTGTCACCGATAGGACGCAAGAATTTTAATCAAATTTCTACCGGCGTCTTTGTTTATAAAAAAAAAAAAAAAAGACAGACGAAGAAGAGAAAAGTAAACTATTTCTTTCAACAATGCTCTCCAACTTTTCGTTATAAAAGTTTTTGAAGTTTATTTCCCTCTTCTTTTTTTTTTCGTTTTCTTGTTATGTTGGACGTTATATGAGTAAACATTCGCGATGTGCTGAAACAGTATCCGCAAGAAAGGTTTACGGAAGAATTACGCTGCCGGAGGCTTTTAAAATAATTTTTTGCTGCAGTTGGTCCGTTTTTTGTATCTCTTTTTTTTTTTTTTTTTTTTTTTTTTTTTAATTTCCTCGTTTATATTATCTGTATCAGTAAAATGCACGCAAGTTTTGGTAGAATAGATAATTTTTTTTTCACCATGGGCTTTTTAACGAAATCGAGATTATTCTGCGATAGTAGATAAATAACTAGCGATGAACCGAATACGAAACACTGTATAATAATAAACCATATATTCCTGTAACCGGATATTTGACGTACATGTCAACGAAAGAAGAATTATTAGATTTGATGCGGATAAAAGTCATATTGTTTATTCACAAAGGAATAGTATTTTTAATCCATTGTTATCAATTTATTACATTTTTCGAATACTAAACACTGATTACGTTCTATGAGATATTCCAACGAATCAATTTAATAATTCAGGAAGTAAAGGTGAAGGAGAAACTTTTGGCTCCATGTGTATGTAAATGTGCCATCGCATGTTGGAAAATGATCCTTAAACTTCAAACACTCTGAGTTGATATTAACCCACGTAGCAAGGCATTCAAAGTTGAGGATATGACTCCTTCTGAGCACGTTGCAACATTTTTTCCCACCAACGACACGTGGGGGCGAGTTATTCGTTCACGTGATGTCCGTTACAAAAATAACGACCTGATTTTTATTCATGTTTATAGCACAATAAAATTTTCTACACGACTGGCTTTCAAATTTTTCGTAATTTGGAGGTCAATTTGGAACACGAAGGAGTCGAATCAAGAAAGTGAGTTGATATTCGATTTCAGCGGTGTTGAATTAGCAGAAATCGATATGTCACATCATTTTTTACATATTCTAGAATTTTGACCAAAATTCAAGACAATTGTGCCTCCAAGGAGTGTTGAGATCTTATTTTAAAAATAAATTGGTAGTAACAGTAGAAAAAGGTCTATTTAAGGTGATTTTTTCAGATTTTCTAATAATACTTTCAATCTTTGTACTCATCATGAAAATATGAGTTTTTGTCTCAGAAATTCAACTTAGAAGTTTCGAAATTTTGAAAGCCGAAAAAACAAATTCATCTCAAGTCCAACTACTATTTAAATGAAAGCCTTAAAAGTTGAGCTGTTTGACAAAAATCGCGGTTGTTTGAAAGCTGAAAGCCCCCTCCCCCGCCCGCTGAAAGATCAAGGCCAAAATGAAGATGATCCCTTCGCTAAATCAGGGTGAAAAGCTTGCAAAAATTTTTGAGCCAAAACAACACACTCAAGTAACTTTTTTGGGTCGTTTTAACATGGAATAACGACATAAAGGTATGTTTATGCAAGGAAATAAAGTAGGCAGACTTAAACTGCCCTCAAATTTTTATCTAAATTCCGCTTATGCATCTAACCTTTTAAATGCGTAGAATTTCATAAATCTACATTTCCAGCTTCTGAACTGCAAAGTTAGTCTTCAAAAAGGCTCCGAGATGTTCGTGTTTTAAACCTCACAATCTGTTCGATTTTTACGTATAATTACTTTAAAAACTCCATTTTTAGCTAAAAGCCTGATTATGTAGGTCATATTGTCAGTGAAAACCAGGCAATTACGGTCAATCGACCTACAGCGCTCTGTTTTAAGGTCCTAGAAGGCCATTCAAGCCATATTTGGCCATGTCAGATATTTATTTCGTTAATTAATTTTTTCCAGCCGAAACCAAAAATCATTTGCTTAGCTCGATAGCGATCAAATTTGGGTAGTAGACTTGCATTGGCAGAGAATTTGATATTTTTGAGAAAGGACGACCTTGGGTCAAAATTCGGCTAATGACCAAATTTTGGGGAGGGGGTACTGAGAGGCTGAAATTGCACAAATTGTTCCTATTTAAACCAATCTATAGAGAATCTTAGGTGGGTAGATATGGCTTTTCTTCACTTTTTGAACTTGAAAAAAAGTCATTTCCACCATATCACTCCTCCAAATTAGGGTAGAGCGTTAAAATTTAGCATGTACATTTATTAAAGACCCTAGACGTGTCTTTTGGGTTTTATAACTTTTCAACTCTATTGCACCTCCTAAAAATACCGAAAACATAGTTTTTTGGTAGGATTTTCTTCTTTTTAAAGTTTGTGACACACATAACTCCCCTCCAAATTCAGCTGGAGAGGGTTAATTTGGTTTGTAGACTTGGTAAGGGTCCTAGATGTATCTTTTGAAGGTTTCAGTTGGCCACTTCAATATCCACCTAAAATCATAGAAGATACGACATTTTTAAAGTTTCTACATGCGAATGTTGTTATCAGACCATTTCTGATACTGCAATTCATGTAGTTTAATTTCTATGTAAGTTAAATAAGAGCTAGAAAAGCCAAACCACCCTCCCCCCTCAAAGACATATCCAGGGCCCCTACTGAATACACATATCAAATTTCAACTTCTAAGCCCCATTTGGAGAGGAGTTATGCGAGCAGCAAATTCAAAACACAAGAAAATCTACCCATAAAACCACATTTCTAGGTAGTAAGGAAGGAGAATGGGTCTGAAAAGTTGAAACCCCCAAAAGGAACATCTATGAGCCTTTACTAAGTCTGCAAAATTCCAACTTCTTTGCTCAATTTGTACTGGAGATATGAGAATAGAAGCCTTTTTACAAGGTTAAAGAGAGGAAAACTCACCTCCTAATAGATCTGGAGAGCTGATTTTTAGACATTACATACAACTTTGGGTAATCTGCCGATTGGATTGAAAAGGTAAAATTTTTACGATTTTAGCCCTTCAGCTATGCTCTCTCCAATTTGAACACATATGTGAATTTTAACCCAAGGTCATTTCTACTCCTGAATATAAAATGACCCACCAACGGAACCCTATTCCTGAAATTAGATCAATTTTGGTCAATATCAAGCTGAGCAAATAATTTTTCAGTTTCGGGAGAAAAAATTAAAAATAAATATCTGACATGGCCAAAACTGGCCATGATGGCTTTCTAGGACCCCAAAGCAGATTTTGTTGATAATTCCCTTCTCGTGCGTCGTAGCTAGGTCAATATACTGAAATAGTCTGGTTTTCGTTGACATGACCTAGAAAATCAAACTAAAAAATGCCAAACATATTCAAACACCAATTAATACCTTTCAAAAGCAAAACACACATTTAAAGAAGGTTCTGATATTCGTGTTGCACATATTTTAGATGAAAATTATACATTCCTGCGTTTGAACCATTCGGATATTTCATCAAACATTTATCTATCACCATTAGTTTTTTGGTACTCTCTCTACCTCAAAGCGAACAAATCCAACTCGTTGAAAATTTCAAGCCTTTCATTCTCGTTGAAATCTGTAACTGTTCTATACCAAGATTTCATGCTAATCTCATTATGCAGATATTTAGCACAATTCCACGCATCATCATCTATATTTTTTTCCAATCATACCAGTTTTATTTATAGACAAAGCCCATAAAACATAATACAAAACCAACAAGCCACGAATAATGCTGTACCAAACAAAGTCACTCGAAAGAGAATTCGAACTATAATTTTTGCACGTAAAAATTTTCCATTAGTATCACTTCCGTAGATACAAATCGAAAACATTGATCAAATGAAATACTTTGGTATCTGTGGCTGTAGGTATGGAAAGGTACGAGTACTTCAAAGATACCTACAGCATTAATCCCACCTATTTCCATACACAACGAAAATTGCAACTACCGTATACATAAAAAGCACGTATCTAGCAAACGGATAATGATATTCGTATCACAATATACACAACAGTATATGTGTATTATATGTATATCTTCTTAAATACGCCTGTTCTTTAATATAATTGTCATCAGTTTTATAAAATGAATTCGAAATACGTAGTAATTTCTACAATGGTAATCGGCTTATACGATACGGTTTTATACTTTGTTTTCAATGCAGTATACTTATTCGATTCGATTATCATATTATAAACACCCTCGTATTTATGCTATACTATATATGTAGGTACCATAGCCTTGTATTCAGTATAATGTATCGGTACCGTATATAAAAAATTATACGTACTATAACTACGCTCTGTAGTACGTATACTGATCCAAAATACTACACGATGTATAATTTAAAAACTGCGCACAAACGTAGAGAATATTTCAACGCAGCAATCGTTCGCAAATAAATAACAAAACATCAATAAGTTCGCAGTTTAAACTAATATCCAACTGATTTGAAAATTACAAGAGGTCGGAAATACACGTTATACCGTTTTTGGATGCGGAAAATTATAAGACTGAGTTCATTAATTTGATAAGCGTCGTAGGGTGTACCGCGTATACGAGTGGTAAACAATAATGAGTAGTTGTTGACGTTTCGTACGCCTAAGTAGGTGCTAAAGTTTTCAAAGTTGGCCTACAAATACATATATAGATAGGTACTGCTGTAGTAGGTACTAGGTAGTAGGTAAGCGTAACTGGTAGGTGTTCGAGTTTGGTTTTTGACATGTACGATGAAATTTCAACGTTTTATTAATACACCATTATTGTAGTGCTACGTTAAATATTACTCATACAAGTACACATCGAAATCGGAGATGATTTTGCTTGCATATTGCGCTGTATTACCAGTTCCATTAATTATTTATGTTACGCATGTATATAGATAAAGGTATACATGTATAGGCAATAGGTATTAGGCACCATAATATATTTCCAAAATATATTACGAGGACGCATTTTACATTATTTTAAATCAAATGCTTTCGGCATCGTGCTCACAACATTTAACTACCTACATAGTCACAGATTAGTACCTACTATGATTAAAAATTTTCAATTTGTAATGAATAAGTAATTTTTTTACCATAATACAATTCACTCAACTAAGTACATGCCGCGTGTTTCGCATTAACCTCCTTTCCCTCTTATACCGTAGTGATAGGACAACTAAAAAAAATTTAAAAAAAAGGGAGAGCATCGTGAACTTGGTGGTCGGTGTAGTACTTCTAGGGTAGCATTTGTACGGACAAAAAAAATACCAATTGAAGAAAAAAGCGATGCTTTTTCAGCCGGATTTCTCAACATATTACAATCATGACCATTGAAAAAAAAAACATTGCGGGTAAGAAGGGTTCAATGGGGCTACAAACTCGAAACCCCCAAAAGGCACATCAATGGTCCCTACAGACGAGACATCAACTTCCTGTCCCAATTTGGAGGTGAGTTATGCTACAAACAAACTCTAAACATCAGAAAAATCAACTAAAAAACCACATATGTATTCAGAGCAGTGAAGGGGTGCAATGGGACTGAAAAGTTGAAATCCCCAAAAGACACATCTAGAGCACCTACTAAAACAATTACATAGCTAATTTCAAGTTCCTGACTCAATTAGGAGGGGAGTTATGAGACGAACAAACTCAAAAAATAAGAAAAAACGACTAAAAAACCACTTCTTTGGAACCGGTGGGTGGGGGTGGGGGGGTGTGAAGTAGGGCTAAAAAATCTAGACCCAAAAAAGGCACACGTAGGACCTCAACTAAATGTAAATACCTAATTTCAAGTTCCTAGCTCAATTTGAAGAAAAGTTATATGCAAGTAAATAAACTCAAAAGAAAAAACGATAAAAACCACTTTTTGGGCTGTGTGGGGGAGGGGGCGAGGTTGAAATGAGGCTGTAAGTCGGAACCCCGTAAAAGGAAAATTTAGGGCCCGACTAAATGTACATACTACAATTCAAATTCTTAGCTCAATTTGGTGAGGTGACAGAGGAGGAGAAGCCCTTTTTCATGGTCAAAAAGGGGGGGAGAACGCCAATATATTTCCTTCTAATTGACTTAGGAGGTTAATTTTTGAATATGTTATGCAACTTTTGATTTTCTATCAATTGGCTCAGAAAAGGACAATTTTTGCTTTTTCGACCTCTCAGCACCCCCTCTCCAAAATTGGAGCATAACTGAATTTTGATCCAAGGTCATCCCCACTCATATATACCTAATCCATCACCAAACTGAGCCGATGAATCGAATTGGAGCGATTTTGGTCAATATTGAGCGGAGTAAATAATGTTAATATGTAGTGGAAAAATGAAAATAAATAAATAAATAAAAATAAATATCTGACATGGCTAAAAATCATCTTAATAGTCTTCTAGGACCCCAAAACGGACTTTGTTGACATTCTTCCTTTCATTCATCGTTGGCAGGTGGACCGATATAGCCTGGTTTTCAATCAGGTTAAAAATTTCAGTAATTTTTGGACAAAAGTAGAAAAAAATCACGGAAAATCATCGAAAATTTCATAAAAATCTGATAAAAATAGGTAAAAAGTGCAAAAAATAAAACAAAAAATTCAGGCACTTTTCCCTTTTAGGGAAAAATTTTAGATCATGGATATGTAACGTATTCATGTTAAAATTTCAACATAAAATACAAAAATTATTTCATAATTATGTTTCTTTGCGAGTTTCTGGTCAAAAACTTCAAATCAAAAACTTTACTTTTCTCTTCGCTCCATTTTGACATTTGATTTCATTATTACCAAGAAAAATGAAAATAATAAAATCATCTAATATCACAAATTTTCAATCTAAAATTTCATTTCAATTTTTTTTGTTATTTCTATTTCAACTTTTTTCATTTTTCAATTAAAAAAATTATTTTATTGGTCAGTTTTTTTTGTTTTTCAATTTATTAAATGGACATATCTATGCCAATATTTTAACATCAAGTGCAAAAATCGTTCACAATCGTAATTCATAGCAAGTTTTTGATTTTTTAATCTAAAAATTCAATTTGAATTTTTCAATTTTTTTTAGTTTTTAATTATTCAATTTTTTTATTATTTCTGTTTTAACTTTATTCGTTTTTGAATTTAAAAAAATTTTATTCAATAATTTTTTTCATTTTTCAATACTTTTAAATAGACTTATCCATGGCATTTCAACACAAAATTCAAAAATCATTCATAATTATTTTTCATGGCGAGTTAAAACTACAAATAAAAAATCAAAAAAATAACATCAGAAACGTTACTCCAAAAACGTAACGTTTTCACAAAATTACCCCCAGCTCTAAAACATATCCGTGTCAGGAACTGAAAAATTTGTAGCGCTCAACAAAATTTTTTCATACTTAAATTGCCACAGTTTTCCAGCCACTTCATCCCTACCATTGTTTTTTTTACCTCAGTCCCTCACTTATATTTCTTGCCTAACGGGACAATCGTTATGTTTATTTCTCATTTATCTTCAATATTAGAATTTTTCTTCTATTTTTGTATAAAAATGACTACAAAAATTTTGTTCTTCAATAGATTTTTTTTCTTCAATTAATTTTTTTTCCATATTAATGCAACCGGGGGGGGGGGGGGGGGCCCCCCCC
>FIZR01016634.1:0-20487 GCA_900060175.1 Ferrisia virgata
GTTTTTCTTCTCGAATCTGAAAAATTACTTGTTCGACTCGATATTGGCCAAAATCCCTCAGAATCGAGTGCCAATAATCTTGGGTCAAAACCCACCCTAACCCCCTTGCCTGAAATATCGAAAAAAGTTTTTTTTTTGAAAAAAAAATTCTCTATTCACGCGTATTGGAGGAAAAATTATGATTTTAATCTTAATGTTTAGAGGGATGATGGGTCTATCAACATGAATTTTAAATAAAATTTTTCTCCTCAAAGAGGGGAGACATTGATAAAAGAAAACTTTGAATTGCTGCAGCTGCGGACCCTAGAGGGGTACATGAAATTTTTTTCACTAAAATATGTATTTTAATAACTACAATTTTTAGAAATTAAAAAAAATTTTTTTTGAGACTTGACCGTTTTTAAAAACTTTAAAAAATGCTCAAAAATGTGTTTTTCTCAGAAAGAATGGCTAATACGTTAAAAATGAATATGAGTAAATTTGTTCAGTGTGAAGTTTTATACCAGATCTCGTCATTAAAATTTTGACTAAGAAACATAATTACAGAATTGTGGGCATGGTCGCATGAGGGGTAACGAGTCAAAATGCGTACCAGAGGTTTAAACGAAAAATAAACCCCGGACTCCTATTCAAGGTACCTGAATTAGTCAAAAAAACACTCCTTTCCTAATTTTTTAATCCATTTTTAACATAGGAAAAAATTGCAATTTTGTTCAAAAAAGTCAATTTTAAGTACGGCGGTAACTTCCATATTGATACCAAACAACAATTTATAACGAAAGAGTTTTAAAATTTTGTATATTAAAGGCAGCCCCTCCCCCAGATTTGGGGCAATATCTAATTTGGTGATGTTGGTGACGTTTTCGCATAAATCGAACCCCTCGAATACGATACTGAAGTCAGATTCACTATTCGACTACAATTAATATTTTATTTCGGGCATTGCTACAGGTGTAAATAATTTATGATGACTGTGCACTATTTTTGAGCATTTTTTTGAGTTTTTGAAAACGGGCCTAATCTCAAAAAAAAAAATTTTTTTAATTTATAAAAATTATAGTTATCAAAACACACGATTTAGCGAAAAAAAATTTCATGTACCCCTCTAGGGTTCGCAGCCGCTACAATTCAAAGTTTTCTTTTGTCAATGTCTCCAGTCTCCTCTGGGGTGAAAAATTTTGTAAAAATTCATGTTGATAGGTCCATCATCCCTTTAAAGATTGAAATTAAAATCATAATATTTCCTCAAATACGCGCCAATAGAGAATTTTCTTGATCACAAAACTTTTTTAGGGATACCCAATGATGTTTTGTGAAAATTTTGAAAATCCAAAATCAAAGTATCCTTTCGATTTTTCAAAATGCTATTATAAAATTATAATTTGTATAATAAAGTCATCCGAATATTTCATAATCGAAAAAAATTATAATTTTCGTATCATATGGTGAATTTCGATCCAAAAGTGGTCCCGATGTTAGAACGATAACGTTATTCTGCGCTACGTTCATTTTACGTATACGTTACGTATGGTATAGTGTCTACGAACAAAAGATGGTATAATACATACATATATATAAAGCTTGGCGTTCTTCGTTTTATAATTTCGTATACGTATTTTATATTTTTATCATAGACAGTGTCATTTTTGTGAGCTTGATAAATGAATTTTATTCTGCGGTGCGAAGTCCTCGTTTACCCCATTGTTGATACGGTCGAGTTTTGGAAATCTGTCTGAAAATGTTATATTTTATATGAAAGTTGTTTACCGGCTGGGATTAGTGATGTAGCCTTACAGCAACTTTCGCTTTAGGTGTACGAGTATCTGTATACGCTGATTCGATCGTTCGCCGATGTATATAGAAGTTAGGTTCGAATTTGCAATCGCACTCGTCCTGCTGTAAAAGTATATCGTATACGTCTTATGCACCTATATTTTAATGAATGGTGCGAAAAACAAACGCCTCATACCGCGCCATGGCATCGTGTAAAATATAGTACATATAAATGGGTATATGAGAAGCACGCCCATTTATACCCTTTCACCGCGACTATGTACCGGATTATTTGGTCATATTTATAACGAAAAATAATAGGTATATATTTAATCGGATACCTATACCCATACCCATACCTGTAATATAATATAATACTACAAATACTTATACTATAATGCGTGAGTAGTGAAATTGAGTAGTCGTGTCCGGCCTAATTTGAATATTACACTGTTTGACCTAATATCTGAAAAAAAAAAAAAATAATAACAACGATGGCAATAAGACGCTATTATTTTGCATTTTATGTTTATTTATACGTAGTAATACCTAGACCTACGTAAACAAACACACAATTAAGATTTTGAACTCGTTTAAAAAATAATATCTTTATAAACATAAAAATTGATAGATAGTTAAGTCTAAATGTATAGATATAGTACGTTGCGTTGTGTGTAATATAAAATGAGCTGTAAGCATGCCGAGTAGTCGGAAAATTTAAAATATTTTCCGCTTTATATAAAACGGGGAATTTTTGCTGATGGTATCGAAGTTTTGTCGAGTTATTGCATTGGTATGTACTCGTACTCGAACTCGTACATATAAATGACGAATAGTATTTAGTTTTTTTTTCTTCTTCCCATTTTCTATAGCCTTATAATATATATATATATATTTGTCGCGCGACAAAAATTATTACACTTTGCGCGCATTATTGAATTTTTTCGGAATATTTACCGCAGCGAATGGACAATGGTCGAAGATGTGAAAAGAATATATATTCTGCAATTTGCCTTTGGACAATTTCACGAGTATTTACTTCGTTCCTATATAACGTAGGAGTTTTGCGAGGGAGAAAAAGGTTTATCAATTAAATTGAGTATACAGCTAGGATGGGTTGTTTCTGAATTTTATTGAAAATCGAAACATAATAGGGCACAATGTTTGTGGAGCGAGGTCAAAAGAACGTGGTGAAAATATCAGTCCCCTGACCCTTGTAGAAATTTCAATCTGGCTCTAAAACGGTTCAAAATTTAAAAAAAATTTTAAAAAAATTAGAAATAGCTCCAGTACGACTAATTTTACCCATACAGATAATTTCAGACTATTTTCGAATATGAACTTCCTTTATAGGGCCCCATAAAGTGTACATTTTTTTCGCATATTCGTATATTTTCAAAAAAAAAAATGATTTAAAAATCGGAAAAAAAAAGTTAGAGAGCTAGGTACTTATAAAAAAGGAAAATAATTATCAATATTATTATTCAAGTAGCTGATTAGAGGCAATTTTCCATCCTGTGCTCCTATGTTCGGACGTTCACATTTGGTTGCTGTTTTTTTTTGCTATTTTTCCATGTTTTCACACTCTTGTTCAGAATATGATAGTTGTTAGAAATTTTCTCAAATGGCTCAGTTAGATTATTATATCAATAATCTTCCCATTTTATTAGTCGCCAGTTATCTAAATTTTTTTTCTCGATTTTTAAACTTTTTTTTAAAACTGATTTTCTGCGTCATATTGTCAATGAAAACCAGGCTATTACAGTCTATGGACCAACAGCGGTGGGGGGGGGGATACCAACAAAATCCGTTTTGGAGTACTAGAAAATCGTTAAAACAATTTTTGGCCATGTTAGATAATAATATTTATTTTTAACTTATTTATTTTTCATTTTTTCCCCCAAACATTAAGATTATTTATTCAGCTCGATACTAACCAAAATCACTTCAATTCGGTCAATCGTCTCAATTTGGCGGCGGATTAGATATATATGAGTGGGGATGACATTGAGTCGAAATTTAGTTTTGCCCCATTTTGGGGGAGAGGTTGCTGAAGGGCAAAAAATACAAAAATTGTTTTTTTTTGAGTCAATTGATACATAATCCAAAGTTGTATAACATATCTAAAAATCAACTTTCTAGATTGATTTGGAGAGGAGATATGAAGGATTTTCCCTTTTTTCACCTTGAAAAAGGGCTGTCCTCCCCTATTTCCCACCGAATAGAGCTAGGGAGTTGAAATTTAGTATGTGTGCATTCAGTACGAGCCTTTGATGTGATTTTTGGGGGCCCCGAATCTTCAGCTTCATTTTACTCTTTCGCAACCCCAAAAATGTAGTTTTTTGGTCAGATTTTCTCATTTTTTGAGTTTTTTGAGTTTGCTCCTCACATAGCTCTCCTCCATACACAGCTGGCAAGTTGAAATTTGGTATCTACCTTTAGTAGGGACCTCAGATGTGCCTTTTGGGGGTTTTTACTCTTCAGCTCCATCCAATCCCCATCCTTCTCCCCCCCTAAATATGTGTTTTTTTTTAGTCGATTTTCCTAATTTTTAAAGTTTGTTCTTCGCATAACTTCCCTTCAAATTGAGGTAGGAAGTTGAAATTTGGTATGCGCAGTCAGTACAAACTCTAGATGTGCCTTTTGGGGGTCTTGACTTATTACCCCCATTAAACCCTTCCCACCCACGACGCTGATTAAGAAAAAAGCATCGCTTCGCGATGAGCCATTTGCAGATTTCCATAAAAATAGAGTTCCTTTCCCTAACGAAAGATCAAAGCTAGAAAATCTCAAAAGTTTTTAAAAATAGTGCTTCAGCAATGTTATTTATCCCCGAAATAATCAACAACCGTAATTTTTCATCTCTACCGTGTTTGTGAGAGGGGACCAGAAACACATTATTTTCACACTTTTTAAAATACATATCTAAAAATGATTTGAGAAAAATTGAATTTGAAAAAATTTTTATTGAAAGGAGTCTAGTATAGTCATTTTAACTCATCTAAACCATCTCCAATGATTTCCCTTGTTCTTTATCTTTCAATACACCCAAACCTAATCGGGAGTATAATTTATATAGTTTATTTAAAACATTATTTTTTCAATATAAAAATTTTAGTTAAAATGTAAATTATTCATTTTACATAATTAAATTATATTTAGTAATAAAAAAAACTAACTTTTTTAAAATAAAAATTAATGTAAAAAAAATTATGAATTAATATCAAAATTAAACAGGAGAGTATTTAAATTAAAGTGGTTGGACTTCAGGAAATAATTATTGAGTTAATCATTTTGAAAAGTATAGAAATCTCAGTATGAGATCACTTGCGCTAAACTGTGAACGATTTAATCTATTGTAATGCTATAATAGTGTGGAAACTGATACTCGCAAGAGATTTATCGATTGCGTTTATTTGTTAATTATTCTTTGCTAATTATTTTTAGTTTTCATTCAAGGTGAATTTTAGTACCTATTGATGAATTTATTACAATATTACTCTGTGGTGAGAATGATTTCTGTGTAAATTTGGACGTGTCGTACTATTAATGAACACTGAGAATTAACTAATGAGTAATTCGTTTGTTGTTAAAAGCTTTGTTTTTTTCTTTTCATTCGTAACAATAAGTATAGTTAACTATTTTATTGGCAGAAGTATAATCACGTACGAAAAAAATTGATTGATCTTTATTGCTTTCATAAAAATAATAGGTGTTTATTTATTCTTGAAAAGTACATTTATCGGTTTGCGTTTATGATTGGATTGGATTCGGCTGTAAAATTGGAAATAAGACGTAAATCTCGATTTTTCTCTAAAAAATGTTAGTGTTTTTCCTGACAATATTCAAAATGCCTCACAAACTGCTCAACATGTACTTTCAATTTTTTACTGGAATTACTATTCCATGTATGTTACACTTTGGCACTAACAGGACTTCTCTTGGATAAAAAGTGGGAAATTCTTGAAAATGACCACAGATTTACAGAAAACATTTTTTCAACATAAAGTGCAGAAATCAATAATTTTTTCTTTTTTCATTTTTTTTATTTTCTAGTTTAATTTTTTAATTTTTCGATTTTTTATTATTTTTAATTCAACTTTCTTCATTTTTCAATTTTTCGAGTTTCTAATCAAATACTTGAAATTAAAAGTCAAAAACGTCATGTTTTCAGTAAATGACCCCCAACCTCAAGATATATTCGTTTTAATTTATTTTTCAATTTCTTTTGTTTTAATTTTTTTAATTCAATATTTTTTTATTTTCATTTAAACTTTTTTCATTTTTTAATTTTTTGAGTTTTTGATGCAAAAATCAATTACTTAAAATTTTTTTTTCAATTTAAAAATTTTTTATATTATTATAAGTTTTTAATTATTTTTGGTTTTTTATTTTTTCATTATTTTTATTTTAACATTTGTTAATTTTCTGTTTTTCAAGTTTTCGATCAAAACTTTAAATCAAAAATTGAAAACGCCACATCAAAAATGCAACAGTATTCAAAAAATGATCCCCAAATCCTAAACCAAATCGATTTCAATTTATTTAAAGAATTTTTATGTGTTAATTTTTTGATTTTTTAATTTTTCAATTTTTTAACTTTTTTATTATTTTTATTTCAATTTTTTTCATTTTTCAATTTTTCAAGTTACTTCAAATCAAAAATCAAAAATGACTCATCAAAAATGTAATGTCCAAAACATTATGTTTTCAGAAAATGACTCCCATCCCAAAGACACATTCATTTCAATTTTTTTTTCAACTTTTTTTTCTAATTTTTTCATTTTTAATTTTTTCAATTTTTCATTATTTTTTAATTTTTTAATTTTTCAAGTTTTTAATCTAAAACTTCAAATTAAAAATCAAACATTTAACATCAGATACGGCACGTTATCTGAAAATGACCCCCAGCCCAAAATATATTCTATTTGATTTATTTTTCAATTTTTTTCGTTTCCAATTTTTTTAATTTTTCGAGTTTTTAATCAAAATTTTCAAATCAAAAATTAAAAACGTCACATCGAAAATGTAACATCAGAAACGTCACCTTTTTAGCAAATGACCTCCAATCCCAAAACGTATTGATTTTGATTTATTTTTCAATTTTTTTGATTTCTTAATTTTTAGTTGTTCAATTTTTCAATTTTTTCATTATTTTTGTCAACTTTTTTCATTTTTTAATTTTTCGAATTTTTAGTCAAAAATTTCAAATCAAACATCAAAAACGTCACGTTTTTAAAAATCACCCCCAGCCTCAAGACATATCCTGTCAACAAATTTTAGATACATGAATCGTTTTCCCTGCAATGATAAGTATAGGCAAAACATTATGCACACGTGTAACTTGAGTGGCTCTACTTGTGTTGTGAAGGGAGTACTATCGAAGCAAAACACCCTGTATATTAATAAACAATATGAACCATTGGTGAAGTTACCATCACCATCATCTTCCAACTAATGCATTTAACAAAAAAAAGTCAGCTTTGAAATTTTTCAATGCTGAAAGAAAGGACATAGAAGAGAGATAACATGATACTAGTTCGGCAACATTACATTGGTACATTATGTACTTACTTAAATTCACTGAAAAGTATTCTTTAATCGCTATTTCTAACCGAGTTCTCATCGCGTACTATCCCATGTTCATTATCGTATTATCGTACGAGTAAACGCATTAATTCGCACGATTACATCAGACCAATTAGACAGTCGAAATAATTACCCAGTAAATACTTAATTGGCGAAATTAGACGACGACGACGACAACGCCGATGAATGAAAAACGTGTACGACTAAGAATCAAAAAGCACCGTATGCGAACATGAACATACGCCATACGATAAATTACCGGTCAGCTTTAGCTTTTAGCTACGTATGTTCCGGTGAAGTCTGCCAATAGGCATTGCGGATCGTATGTAATAATATATTCGAATATATGGTACGAATTCTTAGCATTCTTCAAAAGCGAGTTCATAAATTACTTATGGTTATAGTAGTTATACACATAAGGTAACCTAAGTTTATATGTAGTATGATTGACGTCGTCCGTTCGATGCACATTACGTTCTCTATTCGCCAATAAGTAAATGCGAATTTACGCGATTAAAACGAGGTGTGTGAGGTGTGCTCTGTGCTGTCATGTATAGTACGTCGCCGTCGCATCGTACGTGTATCGTATAATACCTACCTTTATCAGAATTACGGTGCTAAGTTGCATGGCCAAGTGCAAGAATGCAAATAAGTTTAACGATCGAATCACGAGAATCGAGAAAAGCAGGCGTTAATTTGCCTACTCATTGTGATCGACTTAGGTAACGTACCCGTTAGTGCTGATGGATTTTTTTTTTTTTTGAAGACGTTAAAAAGCTGCTTATATGTGTATAGAGATGGACTACACGTACATAAAGTATAGGTAGTGAGTGCGGTATTTACATCCTTTACATCTTTTTCAACATTATGTAAAAGACTTGTACATGTACATATGTTTATATGCAAAAGTATAAGGAAATACAGTATAACACTCTGTTGTAATATAATATATCTAATACAAACGTAGAATAAAATTATTGTCAAACGATTGCTGATATCATGTTGTCGAGTATACATATTGATAGGTAGGTAGGTAGGTAGGTAGGTAGGCAGGTAGTTAAATAGATAGGTATACAGTGTATAGTAGGCGCGTATAAAATGTTGATAAATAGCGTGTAAACGTAAGCTATAGTATGCTACGTATAAAGATAATGATGAAAAAAAAAAAATGTATAGGTATGTAGGAAAAAGAAACCCCAACCGGTGTAATTGAAATTATGACATTGACATTTGCATGTTACCTCCATCGAGAACATTACATAGATTGGAATAGCGTAGTATACTATGCGAAGTACACACGGTACACGATACACACATGGTTATGACGTTGTGCAAACATTAAACTAATTATCGCATGTTAATGACCATCTGTAAATGCGTTGATCGTTGGATGTACGTAGAATGTACATACGTAGACACGTACCTGGTAAAGTCTATATACGGGATGTTTGCATGCGATATACATTATGTCGGTTGGTTGGCATAGCTGGTAGTTGGTTCTCGTTTCCTAAACAAATCGCCAATTCCTCCGAGGTTTTCGTGTACATAGCTGCGTTAAATTGCGGTTCAAGTTGAATTAAACTCTGTTCGTTATTTTGTAGGTGATATTTATTCGGGCATTGTTGGCCATTTTTGCAGAGTACGGTGAGATGAAAATATACGACCGTGTTAACTAAATATGTACGTACCACGACAACAATATATGAACAAAACAAAGAAACCAGATAACGAAACTTGATACCAATTTAATCCTTTTGTCGTCGCGGTGTTATGAGGAGATAGGGGTGTCTTCTCGTATGAGCCTATGCGTTTTGTTCTCTCTCACTTTAGTACGTATGAAAAGCAATGTAGCTAGTCTGAAAAGTTCTAAAAATCCACCCAATCCGATCCCTATTGGCAAAGGGCAAAATCAATGGAAAAATCGTCACGTTTGCTAGCAACTAGCCATTTTTTTCTTTCAACGAACGATTTTTAGATTGTAAGGAACCAGCTTTCTTTCCAAAATCTTCCGTTCATTAGACAACTACAGATTTTTATCATTGCTTGTCTTCAGTCGTCCAAGCAACTGATAATTTTCATAGTCACCTGTTTCCTAAGCAACATTTGACTGCAAAAAAAAAAAAAGTCGTTCGTATGCTGACAAAATGCTGGCTGCTGTCAACAGGACTGGAACAACTAACGACTTGAAGTATTTGATACCTTATTCGATTACTACTACAAATACATCTATCAACCCAAACACTCGCTTACAAATATAGAATATGCGACTGACGACTCACCACTCAGTTCGCTCGATGAAGAGTATATGTCTTTCAGTAGATAGCTAGCTATTATCTATCAACTATTCATATGTGACTAACAACTCGCTAGTCACATGTCCGACTTAAGCTTTTAATGTAGTTTTCTCAACAGTTGGTTGTACCTAAATCAAAAATTCTATTGTGCTGCTGTGTTTTATATGAATTTGAATATTGTTCGCGTATGTTATTTGTGAAAACTGTAATGTTACGTTTTATATGAACCGGAATATTGATTGTTAATCGTTCGAATTCAGGTTATGTGTGCTAAAATACATTTCACAAACGAAGATCAAAATGGTATAAAATTATTGACGAAGTAAGATTTTCTTTATAGATGCAGAGCGCACTTTCACTTGGGTATTGATAACTCTGCTGAATTTGTTATTGATTTTTCTTAATTCGTAGATATTTTTCAAAAAACCTTCAAGTGAAAATGTAAGCTGTTCTAAATCAAAATTTTTCAACATCAAAGTGGAGTGTGAAAATGGTAGAGTAGTTGTAGGCGTTAAACGTGTAGCTAAAGCTGTACATAAAAAATTCCCATCATTTTTGATAAATTCCGGAATTAGAAAAACATACGCGTTGTAATACGTTCCCTTCTCTACTCCTTTACTTTCCCATTGCATAATTATAAAATAAATGGTAAAAATTTCACATAACAGTGGGCTCAATGTATTAAGGGTACGTTTGAGACCATTTTTAAGTTCTCATGTTAAATTTACCATTTTTTATGTTACGATAAAATTTCATGTTGAAAAAATACTCCAGGGTGATGCTAAATCACCAATCAACATTGTTGTCTCCGTATTGCAGGAATAGAGCAAATAATGTATATTATATCAGGTGTTCCACATTAAACTCTTCTCCCTTTTACCACGGATAGTTCAACTTGTAAGTCGTAACTGTACAATACTTTGCCTATCAAAATAATTTAAGGCAAAAAGGTGTAAAATTTATGCTATTAAATAAAATTTTTTTTTTTTTTTTTTTGAAAATTTGTAGCAACTAGGCTATCCTAATTCGTGATTGATTTCGAAACTTTTGACACCACTTTAATTATATGTTGAAACTTTTGAAATTGTTTCAAATTGTAATTATCATGAATTTAAGAAATGCTCATCATAAACCTAGTCTTAAAAAACTAAAAAATATTCAATTATGAAAGTTCAACTTACTACTCCTGTAAAAGTCTTCTTAATAGTGGGGAAACAGTCAACATATATTGTAACTATTATCGAATCAATGAAAAATATTGACCAATCAAGAGCATAGAATTCAATAACAGATACATATTAAATCAGAGAAATTCAACCAATTAGACCTCTTCAAATTTTGCACTGATTTTTCTCAAAGCGATGAAATTTTGAAAAAAATTAATATCGCAGAACGAAAGTTGAGAACAAGATAAGAACGAGACAAGGCTGAGAAAACGATAAGAATGAGATGAAAACAAGACATGACTGAGAAAACAATGACAACAATAACAACAAAACGAGAACAAGGAATGGCTAAGAAAATTACAAAAATAAGACAAGACTGAGAAAATAACAAGAATGGGACAAGTTCGAGGAAATAACAATAACAAGAACAAGACAAAATTGAAAAAATGTCAAAGACAATATGAGAATGAGATAAGATTGAGAAAATAACAAAAACAAGACAAGAATGAGACAAGACTGAGAAAATAACAAGAACTAAACAAAAACGGGACCAGTTCAAGGAAATAACAAGAACAAGAACAAGACAAGAACGAGACAAGATTGAAAAAATTCCAAAGGCACGAGGAGAATGAGACAAGATTGAGAAAATGACAAAACAAGTCAATAGCGAAAAATATAACGAGAACAAGACAAAACCAAGAATAGAATGGGACAAGAACAAAAACGAGATAAGACCGAGATTAGAATGGAACAAAAACAAGAACAAGACGAGAGCGACACAATAGTGAGAAAATAACAAGAACGAGACAAAAACATAATGGATTTTTGATACTGTAGTTCTTTAAATTATCAACGTTGTAAAGTTTTTAATCCAGAACTTGTGCATTACCCTAAAATATTTTGACCCAGATATGTCTTAAGGCTGCCGGTCATTTTCTGAAAACATGGTGTTATTGATGTTACATTTTTGGTTTTTGATTTAAAGGTTTTGATTAAAAACTTAAAAAATTAAAAAATCAAAAAAAATTGAAAAATAAAAAAGTAAAAAATTAAAAAAATTAAGAAATGAAAAAATTTTATAAAAAACAAGAAAACTTTAAATACATTAAAATGGATTTGTCTTAGGATTGGAGGCCATTTTTTGAAAACGTGACGTTTTTGATTTTTAGTTTGAAGTTTTCGATCAAAAACTTGAAAAATTTTAAAATGAAAATAAAATTAAAAATAATTAAAGAATAAAATAAATTAAAAAAATTGAAGAATAAAATAAATCAAAAAATTGAAAATTGAAAAAATAAAGTAAAATAAATTTTAAATAATTAAAATGACGGTCATTTTCTGAAAATGTGACGTTCTTGATTTCTGATTTGAAGTAACTTGAAAAATTGAAAAATGAAAGAAGATAAAATAAAAATAATAAAAAAATGAAAAAGAAATAAAAAAAAATGAAAAATTGTAAAATAACAAAAACTAAAAAATAAAATTTTTTTAATTTTAAATAAATTTAAATGGATTCGTCTGAGGATTTGAAGATCATTTTATGGAAATAATGTTACATTTGTAATGTGACGTTTTTGATTTTTGATTCGAAGTTTTTGATCAACAACTCGTGATGATAGTTGATTGCATGATTTTTATTTTGCTAGGAAATATATTAAAGTCAAATGTCAAAATAGAACGAAGAGAGGAGTAAACGCTTTCGATTTAAAGTTATTGATAAAAAGCTCGGATTAAAAAATGACTGCGAATGATTTTTGCACTGCACGTTTAAATGTTGACACGGATGCTTATCCATGATTTAGAATTTTTCCCTAGAAAGGAAAAGTGCCTAATTTTTTTTCTAAAACTTTCTTCGCTCAAAAATATTAACAAATGTACTTTCTACTTTATTGCTGTTGGAAAAAATAAACTAAATTAAGAACTATTCGCTGACAGAAAGCAACTTACGTGCATTACTCGTACCTGTGTACCTGTACCTACATATACGAATCTACTCTATACGTAAAATATTTGTACAATAAACGCCCGCAAGTACGTAAGTATACACTGCAAAGTACGTGATGATACCTTACTTCTTGAAAAACTCCATTATCAGCAACCAGAAGAATGTACTTTAATAAGTACAACGCAACGCAAATATGAGGAAAAATGACTTCTCTTTAAAGTTGATAATAAAAATAACGACGAACCATACTCGGCATTTAGCTGTTAGTTATTTCATTCACGAATGGATGAATTCGTAGCTTGGCGAAAACGACGACGCGACATCTTCTTCTTCGTCGCCATCATTAGAGGCATTTTCAAATACACAACAACTGCAAGTCTGTGTTAGGTAGGTTAGCTAGCTACCCTAGCTAGCTAAGGTACCTAGTATAGTTAAGTTCTTTTCGTTATGTGGAAATTATTAAATTCACCGAGCAAAATGAGTATATATCTAGCGCACATATTACATTGGCTGCGTATTACTGCTGGCGCTGGTACTGGTACTGGTGCTGGTGCTGGTATATGGTACACAATACACAATGTAAACGTTGCGCACCCTTTGGCGGTAAATATTCTATTCACGTATTTTAATTCATTACGGTAGAATTTTCGTTCTATGCTTGCGTTTCGTTGATAGGTAGGTGTAGATCTAGGTACACTAGATAGGTACCTATCTATATTCAAGCTATACCTATGCTATGGGTGAAAATTTTCGCGAATAACGAGAAAATTTCAGCGTCGCATTAATCTACAAAATATAAAATACGATGTAGTATGATGTATAAGTATACAGAAATGAGAGGTCGTATCGGCTCGACGTTTATTTTTCGTATACCTTTACCTAGCAGTGTACGTGTGTGCATTATTATTAAAGCGCCAACCAATTGGCTGCTGCATTAATGAGCTCGCGTTAATGAAATTATTTCGCTAAAGGCGGCGTGTCCATGTCGATGTTGGGCCACTCTCGGCTGCGGCGAGAAAAACAAACAACTTGCAACGAAATTATACGAGCTACATTTCCTACGGCTGCGGCTTGTTCATTAGTTCTCGCTCTCATCATTCTATCAACTCTACTCTGTGCTCTCTTTTGGAATCGCACATCGAAATTGCACTCGTATCGAAGGGGAGCGAGATGAAAAATTTTCAACTCGTATGCATGTGTGTAGTCTATGTACATACGTTCGATCAAGAACCGCTAATCCGTACCTCTGTATACCTATATTATGAACCTATACGTACGTATATGTAGTACTTATTTATAGTACGGGTAAATGAACTGGTTTTCATAGTCACCATAAACAAGCCAGTCTCTCTGAAGTGCATTAGTCGGGCGATGAGTTTTCGAATAGGTATTATCAATGTATCGTACCTTATTTACGTTGCGGTCATACCTCGTACAAAGCCACGTACTTACATGAAATTTAGTACACCGCAAGCGAGATACACTCTTTACCGCAGGCTGTAAGTAATTCTCGACGGTTTCTCAGTCTCTAATACATATTATGTGTATGATATCGAAGTTATGTGTGTGGTAGTAAGCAGATACATAAGTATTGATATACTTGGTACTTTTACGTACATTTGTACGACTAGCACAGCATTAATAACGGAGCCCTTGTTTTGTCTAGTGGGTATGTATGCAGATAGATGTAGGTAGCAGCTAGGTATACCTAGCTATAGGTATTCAGCAAGTATCTTCTTTCTGTGTTGTACACCGACGACGACGACGACTTGCACGTCTATCGACACCTCGACCTTTATTCCATATTTTTTGTAGGTATCGTATTCATCGTGTTACAACTAACTATATTTAAGATGCAGTTTAACCTCACCATTGGCTGCCCTTCAATTATTATCACGTGTTAATGGTACTTTTTTCTAATTAAAAAGTATAGCTCACAAGGGAAGTACGCCAGGTGTCACACGCTGAATGAAAAAAAATTTTTACAGCTGCGTACAGCATTCAAAATTACCTCCACAATCGAAATTTCAGCCCCTAAGGTATTCCACCCCCCATTACTCCCCTCTTAAATAGATCTTGGAGGCTTAAATTTTGGTTGTGGGGATAATTTTAAATGCTCTACACAGCTGTAAAAATTTTTTTTTCATTCAGCGTGTAACATTTGGCGTACTTCCCTTGTCAGCAAGAGGTTTACTAATAAATTAACAGTTTTATTTTAGAGATTGAATCACGATTGTGGGAAAATTTCTAAAAAATTTTGATAACCCAATTTTCTGAGTCAATTTTTTTTTTCGTCGATTATAAATGTAAAATATCCCACCAACCTCTCAAAAAAAAACGTCACAGTTTATAGAAATTGTATCACAATATGATAGTGAGTTGGGAAAATATATTGTACAAGTGATTTTTTTGGTATCTGTTTTTGAGGAGGGAGTAGAGGCTGAAAATACGAAGACTTGACGACGTATTAAACAAAAAAAAAATAGAAAAAAATCAACACCCTCCAACCCCTATAAATTTTCACCCCAATTGGTGTTTTCTAACTTTGTTTATTATTCGTAAAATTTTAAAACTGTATTTTTCAAATGCATTGTAGACCTTTACATCGCATACATTTTATTCAAAATTTTTTTATGGCGGGGACGCCAAAGTCAAAATTTGAAAAAACTCGAAATATGGTGTAAATGGCAACATATATACATATACAGGGTGTTCCATCTCGGCAGTACCCCCTTCATACCACAAGTAGAGCAACACAAGTTGGACTCATGTAGCATGGGTTGCCTATCTAAAACACTGCACAGGCTGCATTACAGTCATTTAAATTTTTTATATTCAAAAATTGGGAGTAATTTTCAAAAAATTCCAATTTAAGAACTAAAAATGGTAGAAATGTCTAGTTTACGCCAAAATGGTTGGAAAAAATTTAATTATGCCAGATCTGTTTGGCAAAAAGTCCCGATTATTCGAAAATTGCAAGGATCTTCCCATTCCGTGGATGGGTTGAAGCTCAAATGACAGTGATTCCTTCACTAGTCCTTCGAGAGAAAATCGCAAAAAAAAATTTGAGTCAAGTTGAAAGGTTCGAGTTACTTTGGGCCGTTTTCGTTTGGACATGAAATAAGCTAAAAGCAGTAGAGGAAATCCAAAGACTTTGGAAGGGGTTGATACCCGGCTTCCCTCCCCTCCCCTCCCAACTCCTATCGATGCGGACATTTAGTATACGGTTCAGAGAGCATTTCTCAACATATTCGTGAAAAAAAAATTTCCTTCGAATTTTCTCCAACCATGGCCCATCTTTAGTCTAGATTTATTGGTGTATCAAGTTTTTTAAACAATTGTCTTTCGCCTTCATAACGAATACCTGTTATCCAATTAGGAATAAATTGTATCTTAGGTGCTATAGTATTCTGCACGCATAAATCAGCAACCCTCGATTTAAATTGATATGGAATTTAAAGAGGAATTCAGTCTTTGAAAAATCACGCGAAACTTTCCGTTGAACCTTGTTAGACATCAGGTCACAACGCAAATATCATTATTAATTAGATATTCCACGAGCGATTGAATTTTAAAATAAAAAAGTGAAAAACTATGTAACGAGGTCAGCTAATCAATCGTGAACCGTTAAAAGTTCGAAGTAAGCCATTAAAATATGTGTCTTTATCTTACGTACTTAGGTTCCATATCATTCGCTTGGATATTTATAAATCTAAATACTGTACTTGTGCTTGTATTTGACCATCGTCGTCGCCGTATCGCATCTGTCAATTTGTTAAGCAACTTCGCTATGCCACGGATCTTTAGTTTATCTCGATACTTATACCTATCTAAGTTACCTACCCGTGTAAAGTTACGGTTGGTGTTTCAAATTCAAAGCCATGGATCATTCGTCATTCAAATACCATTTATGCGTTTTTAGTCAGATTTTCCGGTGCAAAACCCTGACTAATACATTCGTCTGGTCTGATATGTTTTTAGTCAGGTTTTCTGGAGGAAGGCTGATTATTGCATTCGTCCGATCTGATATTTTTTTACTTTTAAGTCTGGTTTTCCGCAAGGAGCCTGAATATTACATTCATTCTATCTATACTTTTAGTCAGGTTTTCCGAAGGGAAATCCTGACTATTACAATCATCCGGGCTGATATGTTTTTAGTCAGGTTTTCCAAAGGGAAATCCTGACTATTGCTATCATCTGGTCTGATGTGTTTTTAGTCAGGTTTTCTGAAGGGAAATCCTGACTATTGCAATCGTTTTGTTTGATATTTTTTAGTCAGATTTTCCGAAGCGAAATCCTGATTATTACAATCATCCGGTCTGATATGTTTTTAGTCAGGGTTTCTGAAGGGGCTATCCTGACTATTGCAATCGTTTTGTTTGATATTTTTTCGTCAAGTTTTCCGAAGGGAAGTCATTACAATCACCCGGTCTGATATGTTTTTAGTCAGGTTTTCCAAAGGGAAATCCTGACTATTGCAATCATCCGGTCTGATGGGTTTTTAGTCAGGTTTTCTGAAGGGAAATCCTGACTATTGCAATCGTTTTGTTTGATTTTTTTTAGTTAAGTTTTCTGTGGGGAAATCAGGTTTTCTGAAGGGAAATCCTGACTATTGCAATCGTTTTGTTTGATATTTTTCAGTCAAGTTTTCCGAAAGGAAATCCTGACTGTTACAATCGTTTTGTTCGATATTTTTTAGTCAGGTTTTCCGAAGGGGAATACTGACTAATACAATCGTTTTGTTTGATAGTTTTTAGTTGGGTTTTCGGAAGGGAAATCCTGACTATTACAATCGTCCGGTCTGAAATGTTTTTTTTTCTTTATCTAGTTCTCCCGAGGGAAAAAATTACTTACTCCGTCTCATACCGGTCAAATTTGCTGAAATTTGAAATTTCGCCAAAACTCGTCGACTGTATTTTTCTATTAAAGTTTGAACGGTCCATGATCCAAATCGGAGGAGGTCCATTTTTGGGAATATGGATAAGAGGCGATGAAAAATCAAAAAGTGAAAAAGTTTTACTGCCAATCGATAGGAAATCGATAGAGCTATAACATATCCAAAAATGAACTGTCTACGTCGATTACAGCTCAAGAAATCGGTCCATTTGGACCATTCTACGAATATTTCTACACTTGCTCTTCTGTACAGGTTGTGTACAAATTCACCTAGAGGGTTGAAACTTGGTAGGTAGTTGACAGTAGTGCCCAGAGTGTGCCTTTTGAAGCTTTCCGCTCCATTCCTAACCCATACCCTTACAGGTCCAAAAAAAATCCATTTTTCCAACGTTTTCGATTAATTACTTATCTCTATAAGTCGGCGTAGTTGAGCTAGCCCCTCTGTACCTTTTGGGTCTCTCAACCATTTCTGTCCAAATGGACCCCTTCTACAGGCCCAGGAAAGGTAAATTTTTTTCGATTTTTTTCCGAATTTAACGAAAAATATGGGTAATTATAATACATTTCCATGCGAATATTTTTCCACTTTCAATTTTTACGCAGCGATGACGATGAGATTAAAGGTCAGCGATCTATTTAAAAGTGTACCTGCGCTTCTATCCAAATTTATATGTTTCAATCGGTGATAATTTACTATCGCGGGAGGATATGCAGGAACCAGTAAGTGTACCACTCCAAAATATCGATACGATGTATTCAAAACCTGTACAACGGATTGGGGACGTGGACAACAGGAAAACCTGACTCCAAAAGCGTCGCAACGTGAAGCATTTTTTTTAGCATTTTTTTTTTTTTTTTTTGAAACAGTTTTCGTTGAATTTGAATTCATGCTCAGTAGTTTTCTTTTCCCGCTATAGTTGTATTTTGCCTTAAAACATTCGAATGAAGATGGAATCTTTTCATAAAGTTTTGTAAATTTAAATCGCATCGTCGCATTGGCTGAAAATGAAATCCAAAAAGGTCTATTTAACCTTGAAATACGAGTCGTCGAGTATACCTACTTAAGCCTCTCCAAAGGATAACTATTCTCGTTGTGGATAACGTAGGTAGGTAATTTAATGGCGAAAAATTTTATCGACTTTGAGACATCTACCTAAGAAGTATTTTCGTCTCGCATTCCAGTAATACGAAACGGATTTAAAGCTTACCTTTTTGATGCAATAGGTAGAGAGGTACGTATAATGAAGAAATAACGAAGGTGTTTCTACATCCGAGTGTATAAAAGAACGTTTCACACTTAGCTACATACACGTACTCGCCTTGCTGTCTGAATAAAAGCTGTTGAATTACAACTTTGATTCGTTTTACGATTGCGAGTTTGCTGCTATGTGACTACTGACTATGAAAAGGCTCAAATAATCATCGGTATATGTATACTATACGTATTTAACTTGGGCTTTTGCGCGTACGGTACTATATGACTTGTCTACCATACGTTTGTAGTTGTACCAAAGGTGATCTGAAAGTTTTGCAAAGTGAACGTACCTACATCGTACAAAGATATAAAATCACGCTGTAGTCTACAAAATTGTAAAGCTGTGTGTGTGTGTTCAGCTTACTTTCAAAGGTGGCGTAAATATAACTGATGCTAACTTACTCGTAGACTGTTTAAAAGTTTTTATGCATGTAACACGACTGTAATATGCGTTTACGTGTTTAAATTTATCTATACCTGCGAGTAAAGATGGAATATTTTTCATACTCGAAGAAATTTAAAACTTGGCAAAATATGACGATGATATTGGCTGGTGCGAAACTCGACGTTACGTTATACTCGAGTTATTAAAATTCGCCTCGACAGAAGCGAAATTACTTAGAACGTGTTGAAAATTCGAAAAATCTTTGCTAACATGACTTTTCGCGTATATTTCGTACTTCACCATTCGGAATATTTTAATTTTGGTAAATTTTCTTACTCGATGCCTTGAGCAAAACTTTACTGTGATGTGTAAAAATGGTTGTACGAAATGAGGTGTGTTGTTCTGCTCGTATGTATACATACATTTTTACATGAAGCTAGAATGAAAAACTCGAAAGGTATAAACTTTTTTCTTTAGTTATATGCGGAACGTATCGTGCGATAGTGTATATGATGTGTGTAATGAGGTTAGTGTAAGTGTGTAGATATTTAGAAATATATTTTTCTGCCGAATGTCGTATATTTTACGCGTCATTGACCCTTTAGAATTATTGATGTTAAATGAATTTTTATTCGTGTATATCCGAGCAGATTTCTTCGTGTTTTTTATTTTTGGGTATAATTCTTAAAAAAACTGCTTCTTCTTTGCTGCATTTTATTTGAAAATATACCTATAAGACTGTTCTTCATGACATGTTCTTTTGTCGCCAAATTAATATCAAAGGGTACCTCACTTCCTGGCTAACTATTACGTGCAGTTATTGTGAAACAGGTAATTTGACCTTGCCCTCCAACATCAAAAATCATTATGAAACATTGTTAGTGGCGCGCAGATCTTCCCTTCATCGCCCCTCCCTCCCACCTCGCCATCGATGCTATGGTGAAAGAACGTAAATTTCTTATTAAAAAATCGTCGTAATATGTAAGGGAAGGAGGGGGTGTAACTACGTATCAGAATTTTTTTAACATATTTTAACCAATGAAGGGCGAGAAATAGGCAGAAAAAAAATTTCAAACCTGAATTAGGTCTACGCAAAAACCAAAAGAAGAGCACATTTTTTTTTTTTTTTTTTTTTCTAAAAAATGTGACTTGTTGAAAATTTAGACTAGGGTGGGCCGAATTTT
>FIZR01016637.1:0-20360 GCA_900060175.1 Ferrisia virgata
AAAAGGTGAACGCTTTCGTATATTTAGGCTCCATCATCGAAGCAGATGGAGGCTCGTTGGCAGAACGACGGTGCTGAATTGCTTTGAGAAAGTCAACTATTACCAGACTGCGTAATGTCACTTGTAATAACAAGTTTAACGAACAGACAAGGAAGAGAATTACACAGTCACTTGTTTTCTCTCATTCCTATATGATGCGTAAACATGGATGTTGAAGGCAGATGATGAAAGAAGAATCGACGCCTTTGAGATGTGGGTGTAGCGAAGGATGCGAAGGATACCTTAAACAGCACGACGAATCAACATTTCAATCATCAACTGAATGCAGGAACCAGTCAGGCTAAATGTTTTATGCGAGAAACCCATTCTATGGTATTTTGGACATGTGAACAGGAGGGAAGTTGAAAATCTCGAAAATGACATTCTCTTCGGTAAAGCCCCTGGTAAAAGGGAGGGAGGAGATCTCTGATCAGGTGGTCCGACATCATAAACTCGCGAATAGTACAGGGTTGTGAAAGATGGCGCACTCTTTTTGGTGCAATTCGGTCGTAAGGGACTGAGATCTACTGATGGTGATGGTATCATTCCAGACCATCGAAATCAGTCCAACGGTGACATCAAACTGTTGATGGTCCACTGATATCGTGCGATGATGATGGTTAACTGTTGACGGACTTTGGTAGAGTGCGCTATTAAACATGTTTTGATGTTAAAATATGCTTAAATAGTTATGAGGGAGGCCATTAGGGTTGGGAGAAATTTTTTTAGCGTTAAAATTTGTTTTGTGAAAATTTTGAAAATTTGGAATCAGGGGCATTTTACCTATTCTTATGCGGATATACCATTTGAACCCTTTTCGTGCCTTGGAAAAGAATCTATGCCCCAAAATCTAAATTTTTGGAATTATCGTTGGTACTTCTCCTACCCCCTCTCAGTTTTCGAAATT
Source organism: Ferrisia virgata (assembly GCA_900060175.1). Classification (NCBI taxonomy): domain Eukaryota; kingdom Metazoa; phylum Arthropoda; class Insecta; order Hemiptera; family Pseudococcidae; genus Ferrisia; species Ferrisia virgata. The sequence goes on from FIZR01016637.1 coordinate 947, forward strand.
GAGACATGATATCTCATTTAATATTTTCCTGTCATGCTGAAGTAGGCTAATTTAGAATTTTGAAGTGGGTCGAAAAGGTTCCGCGAGAGAGTTAAGCAGCAGCGTGAGGTGATAAAAAAAAATAAATTGGACTGCCATTTCTTTTTGTACTTACAAGCTAGCCATTTTGGCCGTTTCAGTGGCCCTAGGTGGCGGCCCGAATCTTACCAAGAGACTTCTATTAAGTATAAACAAAAGAAAACTTGAAAATACAAAAATTAATAATACATCGATAAGAATAAAACATGAGTAACAAATTTATGTATATGAGAGCAATGTTATCTGATTATTCGTATGTCGCCGACAGCTGCCGTTAATCGGCTATCAATTCTAAGTATAATCTCTTCTCAGAAGTCATTTTAGGTCTTATCTCTTCTTGGAAGTTATTTTTACCTCGGTCCCCTCTTTGAGAGGTATCGATATCAGTAGTTGTGTAGGTAGTAGCAGTATTACGTGCATGTTTTCTGTTTTTTATTTTCATTCGTCATTTGTTACTTCGAATTACAGTCCATTTTTAATGCTGCGAATATTATTGTATTATGTCGTTTGCAATATTGCATCAGTTCGGAATAACAAGCAATCAACGAAAAGTAATAAGAAACGAATTTAAGAGTGTCTTCCGGCCTGGACTTCACCGAGTGCACCACGTATTGGCCAGAAGTACTAATTTAAATAGGATTAACCCATCTGTACCAAATTTAAGTTTTTTTCATTCAAATACCCAAAAGTTCTACCTCCACAAATTGCTCGAATTTCAGCCATATTTTACTGGGGGCCTGGTATTATAGTATTTTGCATTTGTTAAATTTTATTTGTAGTGTCGAAGCTTACAAGAGAATGATTTTTCGCCAGTTGAAATTCCATTCAAATTCATCTGTTCCAATTTCGATTCCGTTCCTTTTTGACAATACGAATTAAGAGGACTGCGACTTTTGGTAAATCTTCTTTGCCCATGTTGACTGGATATTATGTGTAAACCTCATTCTTCGCGATTAGAATTGCGTGGTTGGCACCACAGAGGAGCGGGTCAATCGACGTTAATGCACTGGCAATGATTTATACGGCGGTATTTCGTATGTACGAACACGTTTTCGTCAAAAAATAAATAATACGCTAGAAAATGCAATATCCGTTCGTTATATGTGAGCGACCGTTTGATACTCGATGCTATCCTGAAGTACACATACGTATATGTGTATAGTATGGGTTTACGTATATAAAACAAAGCCAAACTGATTGTCGATATAATTTAGCTGGTATTGGCGGCAACACAACGAAGCGCAGCGCATTGCGTTCGCATTGGCAAACGATACGCGCGAATCCGTCCTCATAAAATACGTTTATTTTCTTCTCGGCAGCCGAATAACAATGCGAAATTGATTACCGCAAAAGGAAACGCCGCCATAGCGCTGCACCTTACCCCTGTACAGGCGCGAGGCGTCTTTATCGCGTATATTTTATACCATAGATGGTTGGTATCTCGCGCCAAAATAACGTGTAAAACTAATTATCGCTTTTCTTCTCTATGAAAATATACTTAATATATATATATTGCCGCAGCACCTCATCGTCGTCTCGTCTCGTTGCATTGCCAGTGCCAGTGCTGGTGCACGTATCGACTCGATGCAATGATTAAAGAGTATAATATTATAAAGAACGTCCGCCAACGCAGCGCAGCATCCAAGCCAGACCAGATTCCGTTACTTGGTCGCCATCAAACCCAATAATCCATCCGTCAAGCTTCCGTTAACGCTGCGCTTTAATTTCTGACCACTTAGTTTCAGCCAAATAGACACATTAGCCTAGTTAAAGTATACAGTATAGGTTACTTATCCCGAGTCGAACCGAGTCGATAGTGGTGTAACTTGTAAGCGAAGCTGGAAGTTTTGGTGTGTTCGTCCAACCCCAATACCAGCGCATTATTCTTTATAACAAAAGAGCTCGCATTAAGCTTTTCTCTCTGCAGCCAAGTTTAGATTAATTGCCGTCTAAAATTAATTCCACGCCGAAGAGGTTCTCCGAGCTATAGACCAATAACTTCGGATTCTCTTTAATGGATTCATTTTACCTTGTCAACCTTACGTTTATCAACCTTACAAAAGATATCCACTTCCACATCGTCGTATCGCATCGTATACAAGTAGTAGATGAACATAATGCGCTTCGTGTATAGGTGTAAAGGTACCTTACCTCACCTTAGCTATACATATTGAGTTTTATCTGCCAAGTAACGTATACCACATTTGTATGGTTAATCCTGCTTCATCTGCTCCTTAATCAAACACTCCCCATCTGATATCAACTTTCGTCGCGTTTAATGGTCGATAAGACGGTTGTAATTCGTTATTTTGAATGATTACATACTATTTCGCAGGTAACTTGCAGTTTTCAAGTTTTACTAACGTGCAGTGTACGCGATGAGAAGATGGCCATTATTTGTAGAAAACGCTAACCCCGCCCTACCCCGAAACGCTATATTAATATGCAAATAAAACGGAATTATCAGCAGCGTCTGGTTCGGTATCCCCCTACCGTTTCTACGGTGTTCTTAATGGCACGTATTAAACATCTTGCTATGCAAGCTTCTCATTTTGTATTTACCCAAAGCGGTTCAATATGGGTGGCAATTTGTTGCTAACTCGAAAGATAAACGTACCAACTAGCTAGTTACTTTATTTCCAACCGACCCTAGTTACTCGACTTGACAATTTTCCAACCGTGCACTGTCTTCTTCAACTTTGATATACATCTCTTACGACGAATGCGAGATTTGATGCCAGTTTCGCAGGTCAAAACCACGCATGATTCTGTTGCGGTTGTGACCCTTCCAGTAGAGTGACGTATCTGCTGTACCTACCTACCTACCTATAGAGTTTGGTTTAATTTTCTAATGAAGTGTTCCCTTTTATGGTACTACGAACGTGTACCTCTGTACGTGTACGTAATGTGTCGCAATATGTATACAAATATAGGGTGACTTAATTATACCTAATACCTTTATCCGCGTGAAAAGCAAACTAGACTTTAATAGATGAGATTAAACTCGAAGGGCGGACCAATGTACTACTAGGGATATTTATTGAGATGTATGTTTAGGTCAGGTTATTGTACCTTGGGTGTCGTACACGTATAGAAATTTATCTTATGAAATTAATAATTGCGTAGATCAAGTGTAGAGATTCGTGAATCGGAGTTGTTTATTTTTTGAAAGTTTCAGTAGCAAAAAAGTTAAAATTAAGAGCCTTGCGTAAATATAGTTATCTATATGTACAGGGTGTTCAAACTTGATAATACCCCTTCATACTGCAAGTTATATAACTCAAGTTGGTCTCGTGTCGAAGGATTTGCATATCCTTAATGTTGTAGGGGCTGAGATATATGGATTTTAATTTTGTTTTTCAAAAAATTTGTAGTCATTTTCAAAAATTTCTAGGTTTGATTCTGAAAATGCCAAAAAAATGTTTTCTAACTTCAAAATTGTTTTGAATTTTTAGCTTGATTTTCTACGTCATATTGTCAATGAAAACCAGGCTATTACATTCTATCGACCAGCAGTAGTAGGGGGAGGGAGGAATCCGTTTTGGGGTCCTAGAAGGCCATTAAGACAATTTTTGGCCATATCAGATATTTATTTTTTTTATTTTTTCTCCACGAACATTAAAATTATTTACTCTGCTCAATACTGACCAAAATCGCTCCAATTCGGTCGTTAGATATATATGAGTGGGGATGACCTTGAGTCAAAATTCAGTTTTGCCCCTTTTTTGGGGAGGGGGTGCTGAGGAGTCGAAAATACAAAAATTGTTTTTTATCAAATCAATCGATAGAGAATCCGAAGTGTAAAACATATCCAAAAATCAACCTCCTAGGTTCCTTTTTGACCTTGAGAAAGCGCTGTTCCTCCCCTATTTCCCTGCCAAAATGAGCTAGGTAGTTGAAATTTGATATGTACATTCAATGGTGACCTTATATGTGCTTTTTGGGGTCCCAACTTTTCAGCTCCGTTGCACCCCCTCATAGCCCCAAAAATATGGTTTTTTGGTCAGTTTTTCTCATTTTTCTCATTTTTTGAGTTTGTTCCTCGCATAACTCCCCTCGAAATTGCGCTAGGAACTTGAAATTAGATATGTATATTCAGTAGAGACCCTAGTTGTGCCTTTTGAGAGTCGACTTTTACCTCGGTTGCACCCCCTCAAAGTTCTGAATCTGTGTTTTTTTGGTCGTTTTTTTCTAATCTCTAATGTTTGTTCCTCGTATAACTCCCCTCCAAATTGGGTCAGGAAGTTGAAATTAGGCATGTACAGTCAGTGAGGACCCTACATGTACCTTTTGGGATTTTTGACTTTTTAGTCCCATTGAACCCTTCCTATATTCAATTCTTATGATTGTAATATGTCACGAAAAGCAGTTTTTTTTCCATAACTTTTAAAAAGACTCATAAAAACATTCATTTAGAAAATTTTTTTCAAAGGAGCAGAGTCTCCCCCTCCAACCCGCTAGTTGTTTTGATGTTTTTAGGAAAATTATTTTGTTGAAATTTTTTCTCTATTTTCAGAAAAAAATTTTGTCATGAAAAAAGTAATTTGGGGATACGGTAACGACAACGATAACAAAGCTGAAAGGCCTACTCGGCGGCAAAAAATGTTATCAATGTTTTGAAAGCTTAGGGTCTAAATTGAAGAAAGTCCAAATGAAAAATCGAAAAAACATTCTGCTAATCGATAAGAAGTTGAAAGATTTACAACATTTAAAAATCAACCCTCTCTATTAATTAGCGGTCAAGAACGCACTCAATTTGAGTTTTGTTGACTTTTGCTGGTCTGTATAAGTGACATCGATAGACTTTGAAGGTTGAAATTTACAAGAAAATGAAGGTCGTTTCCCGAATATGTCTTTTGGGAATATCTAAATAGGCCCCCCTCTTCATTGGAGTTTCAGAAAACCGGTATTTTCAACGTTTCTGAAGTTTTGCTCATCTCTTTAGATTATTCCAATTCAGCTAACGCTTTGAAATTTAGTATTTTGGTTGGAGAAATATCCAAGGTGTGCTTCTTAGTAGCCTGAACTTTTGATCTTCAAATCATGGATATTTTCGCCAATAGCTCATAATTTTAGGTGATTGGAACTATGCATTTAGATACTTGAAAAGCATCTTTCGTCCTCTTCCCTTTCATAATAAAAAACGCATGAGCAGTTTTGAAATGTTACCAGCCCATGTTTTTGCTATGAGAATAAAAATTTGAACTTTACTGGTAATAAATTATAATTTTCAATTTTTTTTTTTTTGTAATTTTTTCGAAGGTATTAATCTCAACTATCTGCTCCTTCCGTGAAAGTTACCTACGAGATCTGCTATTTTTAACCTTTTGGGGTTCATTTCCTTTGACGAAGGCACTTTTTGATAGTTCTCATTTTGTGTAGAACTACATATTCATCTCGTGCATGAAAAATAGTCTTCGCATTATGATTTTAAATATTCCAAGGCGACGATAAGTACTTGATCTTTAAATTTCTATCACTTTTTCGCGAGAAATTACCAACTTTTAATCTAAGTTCATCGAATTATAAATTTGTTATTACGAACTGTTCTTATACTTTCCTCTTTTTTTTTTTGGAACACCTAAGAATTTCTTTCCAATTTGTGTACCTTTTAGCTACCGCTGTAAAATATAGACCTTGTATCAGATCATTGAACTTATCCAGTCTATTAAACAGCATATTCGATAATTTTCTTCGCAGTAAACACATTTCGTTACGTTTATCGTTCGTACTCAAAAAACTTTGAATTCTTTGAACTTGATGATTCGCTGGAATTCTTTTTTATATGTATATACGAGTACACTCCCAGATCACTCGTTGTACGTATTTAACAGGTTGGAATTTAAATGTTTTTGGCTTCGATAATTCCTCGCCTGCTTGATACGAAATCTTTTTGCAATCCGCAGAGACCACATGAAAAAAAAATTCCATTTGCAAAAGACGCTCGCGCTGGTAGAAACGTTCCAATCAAATTCAACCCCGTCGTATAACTTCACAGAAAGAATTTTTGTGGTAAAACTAGGACATGGTGTTTACGTATGTTACATATATACACTTTGTTTGGTACCCATCATTCTCGCAAATGCATTTCCCTTCCATATACTCGAGTTTGTAACTACACTTTGCTCATCGAAGCGTGAGTACAGCGATGCTGAAGAAACAAAACCAGCGAACACAGACAAAAAAATGGTAATTCCGCAAAATCTGTTCAATATTGAAAACATCTTTTTTTTTTTTTTTTTTTTTTTTTTTTTTGAAATCGTGAGAGGAAAAGAAAACTAAAAAGGCGTAAGGAAGTGAAAATTTGGGAATGGGAGAAAAAATAGGGTGAGAAACAATCGCTGCGAGGTGCACGTTCCGGTATAAAGGAAATCAGAAAAGCTCGTCCGATTAAAAGTTGTATCTAAAAATCATAAAACTGTCTGAATGCTTTCCAGCTTTAATGGGGTGGTAAACAGATAACTCCTTTAATCTATTTTACCGCGTCGTTGTCGCGCGAAAAGCTGTAAAGAGGAGTGAAGAAAAAAACATGCTGCGATGTGACAACAACAACAACGACGAAAAAAAAAAACCTAAACCGATCGAAAAGTGCGAAAAGTCGAAGTTAAAATAAAAAGAAAACTTTCCAAATAAGGAAAATGCCTCTCAGGAGTCCGTAACACGGTGGAGAAATGTCGTTAGCTCATCTCATGTTTCTTTTATCCGTTTCATGAGATACTATTCTATCCATTTCATAAAGCTTAATCGTATTTCGTCCCTATTTAAAGACTACATATACACGACGACCTGCCGTTCGTTAGTCGTATTCGCAAAACATACAAAAGTGAAAGTTGTTTTCGTATTCTGTACAAACACGCCTGCTGCTTTTAGTTCGGTGAAGATGTAGCGTACTTTTTTCTTTCCATTTTTTTTTTCTTTTTTTATTACGCCAAAAATCTAAATACGTACTCGCACATTCGTAAATTCCCATCGGAAACCTTGAAAGTTTGCGAAAACCATATTTTATATAATCGCAGTGTTATACGTATAAATGTAGGTATGTGATATTCGACTATTCTTATTCTCTTAGATATAGTTACAGAGCGTCTATGAGACGTGTGTTATATCTCGCAATATGATTACTTCAGTAAGAACAATACCTACATAAGCAATAAGTCTATATTTCTAAGCGAAAATTTCTCCCCAAGGATGGATCCTCTTACTAAGTTTTATTCAATATCGCAAAACTATCAAAAGCTTTTCCAAAGCATACCATTTGTTTGGTGTTTTATCTTATGAAGAGAATTTCGTGACGAAATTTTCGAAGATGACGATGGAACCTCCGGTTTTTGAAAACGTTATATTTTTATCCATCAAATACCGGGTGTTTTGAATTAATCTCCATTCCCTTATACCAGTGATAGATCAACTCATCATACTTACTTGTATAATAAATAGCATACCTAAAAAGTCGAAGGTATCGAGATATGATATTTTCAAAATTTCATTTTCGGCCAAACCTTCCATTCAATTCGAAAATTCATAGAAAAAAAATTGATAATGATAAAATTCGCTGTTACTTTAAAACACAGTATATACTTCCGAATATGTGTGGTATTAAAATCAAGAGTGGGGGTGAAGTGGTTCGCAAAATATGACAGAATAAATACAAAAAAAACGTAACTCAAAATTTGTTCCTTTTTTAGTTTTTTGTGAATAACTTTTGAAAGAACTATTACGAGCACTTCATGAAAATAATTTTAAATGAACTGGAGAGTGCCTTCAACTAAGTGGTTAATCTGATAACCCCAGGAATGGCTTTTGTACGAAAAAAAAAAAATGTCAATTAAAGAAGAAAAAATTTAGTCATTTTTGGATAAAGATGAAGAAAAAAGCATCGTTTTGCAGTGTAGTAAGGGTAGGACGTAGAAAATCGGGCTAAAAAGTTACAATTTTTGAAGGTAAATGTGAAGGAAGGAAAACGTTTGCGCTACAAAGCAAGAAATGTTAAGGAAGGACCGTGGTAAAAAAAATCAAGAGTCAGGATGAAGTGGTTTGAAAACTGTGACCATGAAAGTATGGAAAAATTTTGTTAAAAATTTTAAATTTTTTCAGTTTTTCATGAGTAATTTCTGAAAAACCTATTTCTATACGCTTTATACTAAAAATCTTCAAGATGACCAGCAGTGCACCCCCCCCCTTCCACCCCATGGGCTGAGCAGGAATCCTGAAGGTTGTTTCCTAATGGAGAAAAAAATGTAAATGCATTCAAATTTATCAATTTTTTCTCAAAAATTCATAATTTTCCATGTTATAACATTCTGTATATTTTCTTTTCTACGTTGGAAAACAACATTCAGAATTTTTGCTCAGGCCATGGGGGGGGGGGTGCACTGCTTTGTCATCTTTTCCAAAAAGTATTCCCAAAAAACTGAAATAAATAAAAAATTTTCAATCAAATTTTTTCATACTTTTATCGTTGCCGTTTGCAAACCACTTCATCTCTACTCCTAATTTTTTTACCATGGTCCCTCAGTTATATTCATTGCCTTGTAGTGCAATCATTTTGCTTCTTTCGCATTTACCTTCAAGATCAGTAATTTTCTTCTTTTCTTGTGCAAAAATGGCTAAAAGTTTTTTTTCTTCAATTGGTATTGTTTTCTCCGTATAAATGCAACCGCTGGGGATATTGAAGGTACTCTCCCGTTCATTTTAAAATTTTTTAATGAGATGCTCGTAATTGTTTTTTCAAAAGTTATTTACAGAAAATTAGAAAAGTTGCAAATTTTTACTCATGTTTGTTGGTATTTATTTTGTCATATTTTACAAACCACTTCTATCGCCTCCCTCCTCTAGATTTGAAATTTTTTCCTCACGTTTCAGAAAAAACGCCATCTCAATTTTTGGTCATGTTAATTAGCATAAAAAGATGTATGGGTGTGGACTTCATAGAAAAACATCAGCTTTTTAATTTTTACAGCTAATTTTTGATACTTTAAAAAATGGCAACACTGATTTCTAAATCATTTTTACCGCAAATACTCGAGAGCATACGCTATGTACTGTAGCAAATAGCAAATTTTTTATCTTAATTAATTTTTTTTTTCGTATAAATTTTCAAAGTGAGAGGCAGATTTGGACAAAAATGAAATTCTGAAAATAGTTTTTCTCAGTCCCTTCATGTTTTTGGGTATGCTCTCTATTACGCATGTAAGTCTCATGAGTTGACTTATCATTGGTACAAGGAAAGGGAGGTTAATGCGAAACACCCAGTACAAAAATTGCTAACCCCTGAATGGTAGCGGAAAAAAAATACAGTGGCTGGTGAATTTATTGGCATCGATCAACAGAGACGACCTTTAACCGCCTTAAAACAATCGAAATTGTCATCGAAGTGGTGAAAAAGCCAACGCTATAAGGTTATTTAAACTCTTCCACATTTCTCCCTTCTTTGTTTCGAAGATGGAGGAAAAAAATTCCCTGTTATTTTCAACTTACCCCCCATTAATGGAATGGTAACTTTAAAAATGCCTCTGCGTCCTGGTTGTAATTCGCTGGCCGCAGAAATGTGACGAATGGGCGTTTCTCGACGATAAAGCTACCGCGAGTATTTTTTCCAATGCTAGGTATTTCAAACGCATCAATAAGTTACACAAGAGTAGACAGGGTTTAAGATTTAAACATCGGGGGTAAAATAAGAAGCAAAGTGTAGTCGCAATACCCTAGGGTATTTTTCCACAATGTCGTTGATATTTTGTACGAAAAGTTTGCGAAAAAATTTTACCATTGTTTATTTTCCATTGTAGTTTTATTTTTAATTTCTTTTAATACGCTTCGATAATTTCACAAAACTGCGTGATATTTTCACCTATAGTTGACTACGAGTACGACGTCGACGACGATGGTGATGACGACGACGACGAAACCGACGGTATTCGTATTTTTCCTCGATCACAGCTTATTTGAATAATTATTGCTTTTGTTTTCGTATTTACACGTGTCCGCTGTTTGTATTCGGCTGATGCTGATGTTGGTCGTAAAAAGCAAACCCAACCAACAGATTTATCAGCTTCAGCGGTGGGAATGAGAATAGTTTAAGTATTTGAATAACTCTATATATGTCCCTTAGCAACAGTTTGCTTCTTTAGGAAACGATATTTATTTGTCCGCCGTGCCCGATGTTACTTTCATTTTTCATAGAATTTGCTGGTGTACGTGTATGTGACTGTGTGCCCTGTGCCGCAGCCGTGTCTCGGTTTGCGCATTCTGCGAACGAGGATTATTTGTTAACGTCGTCGTCGTCGGTCTTCGGTCGGTTGTCGTCTGATGTACCCGCGAGTCGACTTTAACGCTGCTCTTATAACTGTATAGTCGAATATTAAAAGCGAGTATATTTTCAATCTTACCCAGCGCACTGAAATAAAACATCGCTCTAGTATCGCGTTCATCATTGAAATTGCCATATCAAAATTTCTCGCGTCTCGTATACATTTATTTATAGAGCTATGCACTTCGTATTGTCCTGACAGTGTATGTTTGTGTGAGTGTGTATTTCGAAATATCCGCGAAGTAAATTTGCGGAAAGCGATAAATTTTCCCGAATAATGATTTTTTGACTTTCACTTTAATGTTGGTCGAATTTGCAACGTCGTAAATAAGGAAATTAAGACTATTATGCGTATAGTTGACATAATAGATAGAGTATTCTTGTTTATTTACTTCCATAAAGTTATAAAATACAAATGCCACATGAGATGTGTATCATTTGTTTCTCCATTTATAATCTGTATAACCTCGAATCATTTCCTTTCGATATGGTGAAAAAAAAAAACGAACAAATTTCACGTGATTACCACAATGTAGGCAATTAAGTATATCTAGAAGAATATCTACCAACATTGTTTCATGTGCTAAATTTTACCCGCATGTTAAAAGAAAACTTACCTCAGAATTGTTAAACGAGGGTTATAAAGGCACCTCTTATATTACAAAAATATGAGTTTGAAAATATAAACCCCTTAATTTTTAGTCTGATTTTCTGTGTCATATTGTCAGTAAAAACCAGCCTGTTACGGTCTAATGACCTATGGCGGATGAGGTGGTAATATCAACGAAATCCGTTTTGGGTTCCTAGAACATCATTACGACCATTTTTGGCCATGTCAGGTATATTCTTTTCTTTTCCCCTCGAAATCAAAAATCATTTACTCAGCTTGGTACTGACCAAAATTTATGAAATTTGAGAAATTGGCTCAAGTTAGAAGGAGATTTCATATTTTGGAATGGGGTTTACCTCAGGTCAAAATTCAGCTTCACTCAAATTTCAGAGAGGGAGTGCTGAGGAGGTAAAATTGCAAAAATTATTTCTTTTTAAACCGATTGATAAACAATCCAAAGTTGTATAACATATCTAAAAATCAGCCTCGTAGGTCAATTAGGAGAGAAGATATGAGAAGTTTTCCTTTTTTTGACCTTGAAAAAGGGCTGTTCCTCCCATATCAACCCTCTAAATTGAACTAGGAAGTTAATATCGGGTGTGTACATAAACAAGTTTTAGATGTGCCTTTTAGGGTCTCGACTGTTCATCTTCATTGCACCTCTCCCCCTGCAGCCTGGAAATTCAATTTTTTGATTGGGTTTTCTTATTGTTTGAGTTCCTACCTCGCATAACTTCCCTCCAGATTTAACTAGTAAGTTGACACTTGGTATGTAGATTTAGTATAGGTCATATCTTAAAACAACTCAACAAAAAAAAACACCTCATTATCTCTTTCGCTTGATTCGGGGTTACTTCACCGAGAGAAGAATCATCTTCAATGGTGTGGATAAATTCCTTTCTTGGGGCTGTCCACAGGGATCAGTCCTTGGTCTTGACATGTGGAACATTGTATTCGATGATATACTTCGAGTTTTAGACAATACATAGACATAGGGTTTCTCACAATGCTACGCAGATAATGCATTGCTACTTATTGCAGCTGATTGTCCAGATCAGCTTCGGACACGCATACAAACAGCTGTAGAAGCAATAATGTCATTCTTGAACAAAAGATAACTGTAACTCAACATTCAAAAGACTGATATTATTGTTGTGGACAAACACACCAAAAATCAGAAAAGCCAAAATGAAATAACAACATTCACCATCAATGGTATTGAAATCAACAGAAGCACTACACTGAGATACTTTGGAGTGATTCTTGATGACTCGCTATCTTGGGACGCTTATATCAAATACATTGTTGGAAAATGTCAGAAATATATTCCTGCACTTACAGCAATCTGTCACAACACATTTGAAGCCTATTCTATCATCGGCTCTCCACTACACGCAACCAAAAAATCATTTGTTGTGTTGAAAGAACAATGGCCATTAACACTGGAAGACTCTGTCAAGCAACGAGTCACATGGCAGCTATGATTATATCTGGATATATACCAACTGAAATTTGTGTACTTTGGCATCTTCAACGACATGGCTTAGTTTCCTATATTGGTCATTTACCTCCCGTGATGTTGAGATACTCAGCTGATGAACCAATCAAGGCCAACGACCTTCAATTTCTTCAAAGTACCGTCTAGAGGTGTTTTTGGGGTAGAAGGGAAAAAAAATATGGGGTATGTTGTATAATAAGGAACACCTTAGCGGGTGTCCAATTGGTGGTGGAAGGAGTGAAAAAGTAATGATTTGAAAATATGGTTGATAATTGTTTAAAAGTAGTGGAAAAATTGAAAAACTGCTTTATAACGAATCTGTGGTTTGTTAATTTTTAATCTTCTGAAAGCCAAAAAATTTTCGCCGGCCAAATGATCACTCTACTCGACCAGTAGTACGGAGGTTAATAGAATTGCATACTCGGTTTGCCGTAAAAATACGTTTTATCAAACTAGCTCAGAATTTGTAAAAGAAACATACATACACATGCATATCTACTTGTAAGGGATTATGAAAAATATTTTGAATTTTATGTGCGAAATTTTGATTGGGATGAGAAAGGTCAGGTCAGTGTTTTAATTTTTAATTTTTGAATAGCACTGAAGAAATTTCTAGAAATAGTGCAAAATTAGTGCTTTTTTCCTACATAATTCGTTTGACATCATGTAAATAGACAAAGGACGTATCACCGATGCCGGGAGGCGGTGGAATCAAACAAATTAGTTTTGGGCTCCTAAAAGACCATTAAGTCCAGTTTCAGCTATGTTAAATATTTATTTCTATTTTTTTCCTGGCTGAAAATTAAAATCACTTACTCGGCTTTATTGTGGCGGAAATTATTCTAATTCGACTATCAAGCTTAGGCTAGAAGCAGATCAGATGTACATATATATGGATCGGATTGACCCTGGGTCAAAATTCAGTAGTGCTCTAATTTGGAAGAACAGGTGAAGATGGCCAAAAATCGCAAAAATTCTTTGTTTTTGAGCCAATCGATAGAGAATGGAAAGTTGTTTAACATATTCGAAATTCAGCGTCGTGTGCCAATGGAAAAAGGATTTACGAGAGTTCCCTTCTTTTGACCTTGAAAAAATCCGTTCTTTTCATATCTCTCGTCAAATTTTTAGCTAGAGAATAGAAATTTGTTACGTAGATTCAGCAGAATTCCTAGAGATGTGTCTTATTGAGATTTCGACGTTTTAGCTCCATTTTCTGGTATTTTTTGGAGTTTTTCTTTCGTATACCTCCTTTCAAAATTGAAAAAAATGTTTAGCATGTAGATATAACACGGATTCTTAGATGGGTATGGGGAGAGGGGGATGAATTTTCAGCTGCATTGTTCCTCCCGTACAGTCCCCAAGTTTGTTTAGGATTTTTTGGATCAATCTTGTGCATATCTTTCTGCTGGTGAGTTGAAATTTCTCAGGAAGGTGTAACAAATAATTCTAGGTGTGCCTTTTACTGGTTTTAAATATTTGCTTCAATTTTAACCTCTACTCGAAGAAATGGTCATGAAAAATCATCTCAAGATGGTGCTTTTTTCTACACCGTTAATGTGACAAATCCTTTAACTCCAATATTTTACGAAAATCATGCTAATAAAGCAAATGCTTTTTTCCCTTAGTTCGAAGTCCGTCGTTCAACTTTTGTTGATAATTCATTTCCATTTTTTGCGCAGTCGTTCTCATAAAAATGAAATTCATTAAATTTATCGAGTTGTCATTTTTCTATCCTAAAGAAAAGGAGGAAACCAAGGATAATGATTACCTTCAAGTTTTTGTCAGCGCAATTATCGTTAATGTAACGTACAAGACAATCAGTGCAAAGCAAATAGTAGAAATGTAAATAGAAATTAGTTAGAGTAGGCCTATGTTGAGTAATTTTTCCAGGTTCATAAGTGCTTCTTCCTAGCTTCTAAAATTTTGATTACAAATTTTGTATATTTATTTAGAAGACGTTTCAATTTCAACCGCATATGACGTAGCGAGTGATATTTTTTTCATCGAATCTGAAATCTACGTGACTTTTTCAATTTTGAATGTGAACAGAATATAAATAAAATAGGTCATCTTTACTTTGTAATGAATGTAAAATTTGAAGGTCTGGCAGAGCTTGTAGGCCTTAATTTTAAAATTTGAATAGCTAATTCCTTTAATTTTAAACTCGGGTAGAATACGAATGGAACTTTACAAACCATGCGAAACAGATTACATCATGTAAATTTTGTCAAATTTCAAAACCTAAAACTTTACTCGAAAAGAACACCAGTAAGTTTAGTTTGATCTTTATCATAATTTTTTTTCCCAAGCAAGTGTACATAGAGTGAAGATGTAGCATTTAACGAATCCCGAGTCAGTGATATAAAGATTTTTTGCTAGTTTGATTTTTTTTTAAGATAGCAAATTAAATGTGGATAATTTGTCAACATTTTTTTCATTCGAGATATGATGAAAAAAGTTGGAAAAAAAAGATAGGAAGAAATTTTCCAGTGAAAATCTCATTTTAACAATGAAAAAAAAAGACTCCACTGTATGATGTAGTACCTGAAGCTAAACCAGTAGAAAAAAATTTCTCGCGAATGATACAGCAGCGCACTGACAACCTTCATAATTATAAGGTAACGCTGTCGTTGTCACTGACAGAAAATTGGATGTCATTGTTGACAGGCGTATTAAAGTTCAATATTACGCATTCGTATCGTGCGAATTACGAATGGGTACTGGGTACAGCTATCGGTAGGAGTACCTTTTGTCTTTTGTAAAATTTTACCTGAACCTGATATGAATTCAAGTTGAAATTTCACTTTCATTTTCAACCGCATTCGTTTGTGGTACCGTATGTCTTACTATGCAATGTTTAGCAAATTAAAATGTCAGCATAGCGCGAGCGTAATTTTCAACAAGTGAAAACTGACCCTTTACGTGGAAAAAAGCACTCTCCCGCGGACGTTCAATTAAAACCATTATTGCGGTATAACGAATCTAACCACCATTCTCGATTGTTTTGGGAAAATGGGAGCTATTAATTTAAAAGCAAATGTTACATTGTGTACGTGTTGCTGGAAACGTGCAGAGTTGAGGATTGGGGGAGGAAAAAAATGCGTACCACTAGGATGCCCTGTATGTTCGATATGTTACACGTTATGTAATGTATTATTACCTATGTTACCTTGTACGCATTTTAATTAATTCTTTTAATATTCTAGTTGCGTGGAATGTTACCATAAGAATTAATTTATCGCGTTCCTCGCCTGGGTCCGATGTGCATTTTTAAGCACGTGTACAAATTTTACTATATCTTTGAGCAAAGATCTCACTTAGGTATGATGTAAAGTGTCCATTAGGGTTAATTTTGAGGTAATGGCAATTATCAACCGGGTTGATCGAAAAGGGTTGAGGGAATTTAATGTCTTAGTCTTTTTCATTGAAATGTCGAATTTTATAAATTTTTTTAAATTATTACGGAAAAGTATCCAAAAATTAACTTTCCAAAGCCATTAAAAATACGTACAGTTTAGTTTTTATGAAGCTATTTCCCTCCTCTGTTCTCATTACAACCATCCACAATTGTCCAGGAAAACTGAAATTTAATATTATGTTTGTACTTGATAGAGAGGGCTTCAGTACAAAGGTCAAAATTTTTAAAAACTTTCGAATTGGTGCGAAAACCCAGCAATAATTTGTTCATTCTGATCTGAGGCAGAAATTAAAAAAAAATGAGCCTAAAAAATAACATTAACTTGTTTCTGAAATCCTCAGTGACCCCCCTCCCCCTTCCCGTTTTTATAGAACAGTTCCAACCTTAACAATGGCATATAGTAACAAAATTAAAAAGATATGTAGTAGGCTCATCCCATACCAAAACGACCCAAAAAGTAATTTAGGTCTTTCGATTTGGCTCGAATTTTTTTTACACGTTCTTCTCGATAGTCCAGTGAAAACAATCACCGTCATTTTGGCCTTAATACTTCATTGGAGGAGAGGGCGATTTTTGGTCAAACAGCTCAATTTTAATGGCTCATAGTTTAGACTTGGGATAAATTTGTTTGCCTAATTTTAATGATAATTCAATGAAGATTCAAAATTGATGTTCAAAATTTTGAAAGCTCAAATTTGAACTTTCGAGATGAAAGCTCAACTTTTCATGACGAGTATAAAGATCGAAAGCTGCCGTTTAAAAATCTGAAAAAATGACCACGAATAGAACTTTTTACGCTGGTTTTTACCAATCAATTTTCATAATGGGATCTCAACATCCACAGGGGGGGCACAAAGGTACTCAATTTTAGCCAAAATTCAAAAAAATGGTAAAAGTGAAGTGACATATGGATTTTTATCAATTCGAGTACGCTGAGTTTGAATATCGGCTTATTTTTTCGATCCGACCCCTCCAAACATCCCAACCAGCTCCACTCAATATGGTCAAAATTCAAGAAAATTGATTATTGAGCATGAATATTTACTTATTTTGTAGGTCTCCCCCCCCCCCCGTTGAATGCCTCTTTATCCACCTTCAAAACAGACACATATTGGAAAATGATCAAGATAATGTGTGACGCATCGATTGTTATTAATTCAGCACCGCTGAGGTCGAATATCAATTCACTTTCTCGATTCGGTTCCTGCGTGCTCCAAATTGACCTTCAAATTACCAAAATCACCAAAACTGTGAAGAATGTGAGTACAGAAGAGTGCTTTTTGAGTGTAATATTTATGTATAAAGAAAACATTCAAATTGTCCGCTTATGGAATGAAAAAAAGGAGCACTCTGAGATGATTTTTTTTAACAATGATAGGGGTGCAGGTAGATATTGGAGTGAATAGGTAAAACTACCAAAATACACATCAAAGACCTGTACTAAATCTGTATACTAAATTTCAACTTCCTACCTCAATTTGGAGAGGGGGAGGGGAATTATTCAAAGAACAAATTCGAAAAAAATATGAAACGCTGACCAAAAAGCTATACATTTTTGGCACTGAGAGGGGAGGGGGTGGGTGCATTGAGGCTGAAAAGTCGAAACCTCCAAATCTACTCACCAAATTTCAACTTCCTAGCTCTATTGAGGGGAAATAGAAGAGAAACAGCCCTTTTTCAAAGGCAAAAGGGTGAAAAACCCTCATATTTCCCCTCCTGATTGACCTACGAGACTGATTTTTTGATATATTACACAACTTTGGATTGTCTATCGATTGACTTGAAAAGGAACAATTTTTGCGATTTTTGCCTCTCAGCACCCCCTACCTCCAAATTTCGGCATCACTGAAGTTTGACGCGAGGTCATCTTCACCTCCAGAATATTCAATCCGTCGCCAATATAAGCATATTTTCCAAATATCATCGATTTTAATCGGTATCAAGCTGAGAAAATAATTTTTAGCTTCGGAAAAAAAAATAAAAATTACATCTACGTCGCCAAAAATGGTCGAAATGATCTTCCTGGACCCCAGACGGGTTTTGTAGATTTCCTCTGCCCCCTCATCCATCGTAGGTCAACAGATCGTAGTAGCTTGATTTTCATTGACGATATGGCATAGAAAATCAGTCTGAACCCTATGAATTGAGTAGTTTCAGTAGCGGCTGGTTCAATTTTTCAAGTTGTAATCGTCACTGTAATCTAAGATAAGAATCTTTGAGCTAGTGACCTTTCCCCCCGCACCCCCAGGCATTGCATATTTCCTGAAAAACACTATTTTGGTACACAGTTAACTTAAAATGTCATTCAGATATTGTGAAACGACGACTTTCAAATTTATTCCAATTATTAACGAGGCATAAATTGTGTAGCTTTGGAAAATTCAGTGATCAAAGTGAAAAAAAAATCCGGTAAAAAAATTGTACCCAAATTGTATTTGTTTAGTTTCAAAAGCAAAACGTAAAAAATAATTTTCCCCGAATGAATGGGAACGTATTTATGCGTTGGAGGAGCGATTACAAGACCGACATTTCTCTGCACAATAAGTGATCAAGTGATCAAACGTGTGATTTTTTTTTTGATTTTTCACAATTGGCTTTCGTGCATTGTACTCGCATTTTCAAGCGATTATAGTTGTATGAACTTCAATTTTATTTCGGCCGGTTTGTGGGTTTACGCAAGCTCTTGGACTGAAGAGTTGGTACTCGCGTTTATTGAGCTGGTACGTACAAATCTCAGATCTGTGTTAGATAATTTTTATTTGACATTTTTTTTAAAATTGGAAAATAGAAACGAATTACTAATAAGTTGAAATGTACGTATAGTGAGATTTAATTTTCATTTTCTCTATTTTCGAGCTGTAATCGGCGAATACAGCGATTACAGGCACGAGTCGTTACTGAGTAGTTCTCTTCAATAGTCTGCCAAACGTAAAAAAAAAATCATCGCTTCGACAAAAACTTAAATCTTTTAGTATTTCACAAGAGGGTAAATTTCTGTAAAATCTACAAAATCGACTACAATGCGAAACGAATCTTACTCGCCAAGATATCGAGAAGAAGTAACATCACGTGTACGAAATCTGCACGTTCAAAATCGAATAACTTTACTCTTATAAGGGATTTTGGAATTAGCAGAGCAACTTGCAATTACGTTCATGTACTCTGTGGTTCGGGTTAGGAACGCTATTTTAGTCGAAAGGCGATGAACTACGACCAAAACACCCGTATAATCCGACTGATGAAGTTTACAGAAAAGTCGATGTTTTAATCCAAATGAGTCGAGTTGGTATTTCACAATGTTAACGTTACCTTTATAAAGTAAACTATGTTTCACATATAGTTGGGCAAACATTTTGGCCAAACTTGACAATATTACCTAACTTTTTTTCGAACCTTTACTATTATAATATAAAAGCACCACCCTAAAAAGTGAACACGGTAGTGACAAAAAAAAAAAAAAAAAAAAAAAAAAAAAAAAAAAGGGGGGGGGAAAAAAATAATAAA